>MJUU01004059.1:109239-138368 GCA_002080025.1 Modiolus philippinarum
AAACAAATAAACAAAACTGAACAAGAACGCCACAAGACTAAAGCAGTGGACCCATGCAAAAACTGAAGTATCATTAGGTGCTTCAGAAGGATAAGCATCATCTGCTCATCGAGTGGCATCCGTCAAACTGCTAGAACAAAGTCCAGTTTGTAACAAGTGGTGTTTGTCAGTCCGGTAGAAAAATTTGGATCTACCCTAATATATACAGTCCACCAAAAGTAAAGCATCACTTACTTTTTAAAGTTTCGCAAAGCAAACATGTTGAAAGCTCCAGTATAAAATTTTGTATGATGACAAGGCCTAAAATGAAGCATGCAATGGAATTTTCTAGCTTTTGAAGAGATAATCGAAAATCCGATTTTCGCAACTAAAGGAAAAACTTTTCGTTCAGTTTGAGATTTCCAGTCTCAACAATAGCTACAATATGGAGCATTGTGAGTTCAAATTCGCTACCAGACCATGCTTAAAGGGTAAATGTGTTAAAAAATTTGATAATTTTTAATTTCAGGCTTCAATGGACTGGTTTAATTGAATTGGAACGCATTCAAATTTAACCAAAGAAAGACGAAGTGTTTTTACCTATAGTCCATTGGCTGGAATAACCCCCCGTGCGCCCCTTCCGAACCCCACCCATTTTTTTTTAAGTCCACATACATCCCCTCTTCAAAATAAAACATGTTAACACGAGCATAACCTGCACGCACTTGGGGAATTAGGCACATTTTGCTTTACAACGATAACAAATAATGGCCGTTTTTAGGTGATATATACATATTATATCAACAAAACTTACCCCTACCCCAACAAATTTACTCTAAAATTGTCGATTTTTTGTCTATTTTCGAATAAAAATAACCAGAAGACGCAAATGTGTGATGTATAGGACAATGTTGCATAAATTGTATTATGATTTTATATTTTAACAGCTATTTGTTGACATAAACTCAATATTTTGTCCGATATTGGTGAAAGATGGGAATTTTCAACATTTCAGATTTGTCCTTTTTTCATCATTAAATCGCAATATATGTCAAATTGGTAGAATATATCTGCAGATATGCCATTTAATTGTCCTAAGCAATACACAATTGTCTTCAAACATTGTTAAGAAAAACAAGGAGTGGTATATGTGACTCTAAATACCGAAAATCTTACCCCTCCTCCAACAAATTTTCCCTGAAATTGGTGATTTTTGGTAGCATAAGAATAACAAGAGCATGAAAAATGTGTGTTGTATATGACAATGTTGTGTGAATTACATCATGATTTGGTATTTTAACAGCCATTGGTCGACTACAACTCATTATTTCTCAATCAAAAGCTATTTGTTGACATAAACTCAATATTTTGTCCGAAATTGATGAAAAATGGGAATTTTCAACATTTAAGAATTGTCCAAGGTCCACTGCGATATCGTTATATATGCTAAATCTGGAGGATATATTTGCATCTATGCCAATTAATTGTACCAAGCGAGACATTTGTTGTCTTAAAACATTGCCAAGAAAAACAAGAAGCGTTAAATGTGACTTTGATTACAGAAAATGTTACCCGAACCCCAACAGATTTTCCCTGAAATATGTATTTTTTTGGTATATGCTCGCATAAAAATAACAAGAACATGCAAAATGTGTGTTGTATATGATAATGCTGCATGAATTACATCATGATTCAGTATTTTAACACCCATTGGTCGCCTAAACCTCAATATTTCTCCACAAATTGATGAAAAATGGGAATTTTCATCATTTCAGAATTGTCCATAGTTAACTGTTAAATCGCAATATGTATCAAATCTATAGTATATATCTGCAGATATGCCAATTAATTGTTCTAAGCGATAGATTAGATGTTTTAAAACATTGTTTAGAAAAACAAGGGGTGTTGAATGTAACTCTAAATACTAAAAGTCTTACCCCTACCCCAACACATTTCCCCAAAATTGTCAATTTTTTTGTCTATGTTGGGATAAAAATAACCACCACACGCAAATTCTGCGATGCATATAACAAAGTTGCATGAATACTATCATGATTTGGTATTTCAAATCCCAGTTGTCAGCTTTAACTCAATATTTTGTCCAAAATTGATGAAAAATGGAAATTATTAGCATTTCAGATTTGTCCAAAATTCACTTTTATGTAGTAAATCGGGAGGATCTATCTGCATATATGCCAAATTATTGTCTTAACCGATATTGCGTTTACCGATGCTATTTAAAAAACTGCTTAGAAAAATAAGGAGTGTTCAATTTGACTCTAAATACTGAAAATCTTACCCCTACACCAACAAAATTAAACTTAAAAATCTCCAAAATATGACCATTTGTACATATAAATGAACAAAGCATACTAATGTTTTACTTTCTTTGCAAAAGATGCATTTGTTACAAGATAATATGTAATTTTGACACCAAAATATGGGTAAAATTGAATATTTTGGACGATTATCGTGAAAAACGGGAATTTTCAGTACTTCAGAATATTACGAAATTCAAAGTTTAATCGCTGAATAACTGCCCATAAACCGGGCGCATGATCTTATTTTTGATATATGGGAGACTCTGTGTTTTGGTGTTTGAAAATGATATGTCATTGGACCTTGATACAATGTTTAAGCTTTTCAAGCTGAATAAAATGAAATAAATTTTGTTGAATTAATATGTGTTAAGAGGTAATATGGTTGTAATTTATGAGACTGTAGTTAGTATAAAAGGCTTAAAAGCATACTTTCTAATTGCTTAGATATGATGAAACGATATTTGATCAATATTTTTAAGTTATATATCAATTTCATGAAGTATTTGCATCTCCAAGTCAAAACAGCAGAAATTCTGAAAAAACGGAAAATTCCCATTTTTCATACAATTTCGGACAGAAGCGTCGAAAAAAGACCTTTTGAAAAGTTTTAGTGTACTTAAATGATCTTCTGCATGTCAGTTTTAGTGAAATACACGCTAGAATTTCCATTAAAGATTATCTTTTTATCATTTAGAGCCTGAATATTTCATATTTTTTCTTAATTTTTAGGTGGAGGGGTGCTAATTTTGACATTTATGAACCTATAATACGTCTAAAACTACAATTTTTGCGTACAATTTGTTGCTAACATATCATAAATTATTATTGCATCGGCAATTATGAAATATATATTCAGATTTTTACGACCTAAAGTCAAAAAGTCGAAATTGTGAAAAATCTAAAATTCCGAAAAATTCCATTTTTCAAAAAATTTATACCGAAATCAAAATTTTATGGACTTTAATTGTTTTATTTTCCAACATTGTATCACAACTGATAAGATAGGCATAAAAACTAGATCAAATGACGAGAGTTGTTTATCTGATAGTAATTAACAGCCTAAAATCGACATTTTCGCAATTTTTTGCAGGGGTAGGGGTAGATTTATGAATCCCCTGATCAAAAAATGGGCTTAAAGTACCCAAACTTGTATTCATTGTAAAGCATATTGAATTAGCTTTAATTTGATACCAAATTTCAGTACACAACACTTACCTGTAAAAAGTTATGGAGCTTTAAAGATGAAACTGATGTTAAAACGAAAATACAATAATTTTTCGGGTGTACTATAAAAGTGGCCCTATACTGTCTATGCGAGCAGGTTATGTTCGTGTTAACATGTTTTATTTTGAAGAGGGGACATAGAATGACTAAAAAAATGGTCTAATTTGGAAGTGGAGGGTGCACGGAAAGTGTTTCCAGCCCACGGACTACTAAATTTATGAAAATCATTCAAGAATGTTCAAAACCGATAAAGTGGACAATTTTTACCCAAAACGCACAGATTTGGATATATTTGCCTCGCAATAATAGAAAATGATCTTTGTGAGAAATAAAATCTTTGAACAAGTTTTAAATTTTCCAGAAATCCAACCAAAAATTATCAAAAGAAGAAACTTGGAACACTGGACATCATTATCTGGGCATTTTGGGAGTTTCCTAAATCTTGCCTTATCTTAACAAAACTGTGCTAAGCTTGTCAAGATCGTGACAAGATCAAAATGACCAAACAAGATCATAACATATCTGCTAGTAATAAGTTTTTGAGACAGAAATTTTGCTCTGTTGACAAAATCGAAGTACAAAACACAGACACAGAAAATAGCAAAAGAGTTGTGAAATGTAGACGCTATATGCCGGAGATGTGGGAATATTAGCTATATGCCGGAGATGTTGGAATATTAGCTATATGCCGGAGATGTTGGAATATTAGCTATATGCCGGAGATGTTGGAATATTAGCTTTATGCCGGAGATGTGGGAATATTAGCTATATGCCGGAGATGTGGGAATATTAGCTATATGCCGGAGATGTGGATTTACTGCTCAAACACTGGAAGTCCATCATTGGAAAGTCGAAATCATTACGGTTGTTGTAAAGTTTTGTTTTCAGACGTCCAGTGTTATTAATGCAGAAATTGTCGAAAAGCCCAAATGCAGAAACTATGTTAACAGTCGTTTCGGTATTTTGTTATTTATAAAACAGAGTACCACAGACCAAAGATAAACAAAGTAAAACAGAACAAGCAACATAAATCCAAAAAACTATAATTTGCTGAATATTGAAAAAAAAATATGAAAAAAATAATCTAACATTTATAGCGAAAAATTGCTTTGTCACGATACTAAATACTACGGTAATACCACAAATAAGATCGATATGTACCACAAAAACTTAATAAAATGGATAATACAAAAACAGCGTATATTCAAAATAAAGCAATGACGATATGCAAAATAAAAAAAAAAGATAAAGAAATTCAGAAAAATAGTATATGCAAAATACTGATTTGTTTAAAAAAGAATAATGCGACAAACTAGATAGCTGTTTCCTTCTTTTGAACTTTATTTGGAAAATATGGTCAAAATCAAATGTATGGTTTATATGAATTCCAATTGTTAAACCTTATTTATTCGAGCATGCAGCTATTTACGCCCGAAGAGACATAAATCACATCTGGATACTTAAAAATTCGAAAGGTTTACTGGAAAATCTTAAATCCGATTCATATTCTTAAAACATTTTATTTTTCCACAGTGTATACCACGCTTCCTCGTGATAAACTATAAACTGTAATTACGAATCAGGGGTATCATTCAAAAGTCTTTGCCGATTTACAAAAAAAATTATGTAAATAAATAAGCAAAGGAAAATTATGCTACGGTGAAAAAAAGGTTGCAGTGTGCGTTATTTTCGAATTGATAATATATTTGTCACATTTGGAGTTGTCATTTATCAACAGCAAGTTGATGTACCAATGGCTGTTAATTGTGCTCCTCTTCTCGCAGACTTCCTTTTATATTCATAAAAAACGAATTTCTTCGTTAAAGATATGTTGGTGATGTCCTTTTCATCAACAACGCATTTTTTGCTAAATGGATCCCATTTATATATCCGCCAGAACTAGAAATAAATGAAACGATATAAATCACTAAATCTACATTTTTTTTTTTGGACTTATAACCGAATTTGACGAAAATGGTTATTTTTGTACTTAAATGTATGACAATAGGGATGTTTTTAATATCAAAATTATCAATATCCCTAATACGGACAGTAATATTCCAGCTTTCTTTGCTTACGGAGTGTATGTTTCACAATAGATTCGTTTCGCAAGAGCTACCATCAATAATACACACTTTCTCAATAGACATAGTCATCTCCATGACCACTTTATTAATCGAGGCTTCAAAAATTTCCGTCTTCACGATCATTAAACATTTTTTTAATACGTTGTAGATTCAAGTCCCTTGTGGGAAGTTTTGGTCCGGACTCTGTTTCAAGATCCTTTTTAACTAAGTACTGTGTTGATCATTTCATTTAATTGTCTACGACTCTTCAATAGCAATTGCTGTTGGGTTGCACCCGGACACTACAGCAATGGAAGGGCAGGTTTGGCATGCAATAAAACTGGTTTAAACCACCATTTATTTTGAAATGCCAACAGCAAGTCAGGACCACTGCGGTCGACAATTTTTCAGGGTGTTTTCTACCTGATTTGTCTTTTTGTCTCATGGATTCGGCTCTTGACAACTCTGTTCGGTAATTTTGTTATTACATAAAATAAATATAGACCGAATCAAATTTCTCGAGTAAAAAATTCTCCTATTTCAAACGGTAAAAATGAACTATTCCCTTATTTCAATCTTTGTCTGGTATATGAACTATACCCTTGCTTATATGGAATATAGGACTTTTTTTGATACGGCCAGTATCAAGTGAGCCCGCTAGGGCGAGCTTGATACGTTACGCAGTGATAAAGTCAGTATGAAAAAACAAAATGTTCTTTATTTCTTTATCGGTAATTCACAAAATGATTAACATAACTCTAAATTTAATTTAAATAAACTAAGATTTCTATCTAAGCACAGTTAATCTATTGTTTATTGCAATAACTTAAATGCATTCTTCATTCAACGGCTAACGCGTATGAACACGACAAATAGTACAAAACATGACGTAAACTTAGCAACCTGCACGTGACGCCTTCACAGTGACCTAATAATTTGGTGAAAATGTCCAGTTCGGTGATACTTGAATTATCAGTCTCTGAAGATCAAAGGAAACTCATGCAAAATACCGATATCAAACTTCATTTCGCAAAAATGAACTAAATCAAATTGATGTGGTAGGCATGTTATTTCCTTTATTTTAACAGTTTTTGATGCATATGCACTTAACCATAAGAGCCGGGCATTGAAATGTTATAATTTTAGATTAATTCTTTGGTAAATATAGACTTAGATAGATGTACCGAGTATATAAAAACTCTAATTTCAACCTTTTTTCGTTTATATTTACCAACATTTACCGGGTAGATACATTCCTTTCTTTGAACTTCATTTGATAAATATGGAGTAAAATCAAATGTGTCGGGTATATAAATTTCATTATTTTAAACTTTTTTTTTAAAACAAATGACTAAATACAATGTGCCAGATATATAAATTTATATAAATTAGTTAGTTGAAATTTTATATAGGATATATGGAAAAAATGAGGGATACCCGGTATATAAAACCCGTTATCTTCTGCAATGTAGGGATAGTATTTACGATATGTAACGTGTTACCAACTGAAATTCTCAAATTTAATTCTTGATTTTGGTAAATTAAAACTCAATCAAATGTCCTGGGTACATTAATTCAATTATTTTATATTTCATTCTGTTACTGAGGACTTAATCAAATGTACGGGATTTAAATCCCCGTACTTAGAACTTTATTTGGAAAATAATGCTCAATCAGATGTGACAGGTATATTACTATCTTATTTGAATTTTGGTAAATACAGGCCATGGACTGAAATCAATTTCCGTGCAACCCAACTTCCCATCTAGAACATTTTTCCGTCCTTCCTAATAAAACATGTTAATATGAACATATCTTGAACGCAAAGAAGGAATTGGCCCACTCTTATAGTATACCACTTAAAATTATACTCTAAAAATGAAGAATGTTTTGGCTATAATTTCTTCTAGATATACGTCATTGGCAGTTTGTTCTTTTATTACCAAACTTATCAGTTGTGACACAAGGCTGAAAATCAACACCATTACTAAAGTACAAAGATTTTTTATTTTTTTGTCCTAACTTTGGAAAATATTTTGGGATATCTATTTTTTCAATAATTTTACCTTTCAATGTAAGGATCTCAAGCATCGGAATATATAATTATCTTTCCATTGCTTATGTAATAATATTATTTTCATGTTGGAGCAACAAATTTAACTAAAACTAATTTGTTTCAATCTTCTGTTAGGTACAAAAATGTCAAAATAAGCACCACTACCCCTAAAACTTATAATACTAAAATTGTATATATATATATGACATACAGAAAATTTAAATTAATTTAGTAGAATATAACGGTTTAAGTTAGATATGTACGGGATTTTTATTTAAAAAATGTGTACCAAGTGGGAATTTTTAGTTTTCTAGAATTTCCACTGGTTTGTTTTTGTGATTTAGAGCTATAGCATTTATAGATAGCCTTAGCATATGGATGTTTTATCGCTAAAGCAATCTTATCTTTAAAATCGAAACGTTTTTTGACGTTTGGACAGTTTTTTGACTTATATAATGCAAACTGCTAACCCTTTCAAAAACACTTTTAAATAATTTTTTTTCACTCCAAAAACTAACGATTTGTGATTAGCATGAAATGTGACTTATTTTAACCGTTATATTTACTAAAATACTTACATAAGTACAAATAAGAGCTATCTTTGGTCGTGTCGGCAATAATTTATACAAAACAGAAACAAAGTTGAACATTTCGGATTTCATTTTTTTCCAGATTTTCATTTTTTTTCGCAGTATGAAAACGAAATTATGTCTAGGAAAAAAAATGTTTATTTGGAACTTTTTAGAGAATATACATCGGAATATTCACGAAATAATCTTTGATATTCAAAAAATATCCTTTAGATTGTTCCCCGAAACACAAAAATACCCCTTTTTATGTAAAAAGTAAGATGGTAATAGAACAATTTTTCCTGGGAATACATTCTCCATTGGTCTTCAATTAAGAGGATAAAAGGGGCAAAAATCTTCTTTTTACAAAGTATTCAATTTGTTATTATACATGTATATATTATCGTTTTTTTATAAAGGAAGTGTAAAGGAAAGCAGCCACAAAATATTAATTTAAACTGTTTTTTTTTCTGCTTTATTTCTACATTCTTATCAGTCTACTTAACATGGAAACATGAATACTGAACGATTCTGTAGTATACAACTAATAGTTGGTTAGAAATGTCTGTTCAAGTCTAAGCAAAAGTCAAATGTTTCATGTTAATGTCTCTTTCTATCTTACCATGTACTTTATACTCATAAAAATGTATTGTTACAAAAGCACTAAGTTATTTGGATATCCTACACCAAAATATGCCAACCCTTCATGTAGATCTGTTTCTCAGCTCACCTTACATTTTTGAGTCAGCATTAGAGGTTAATGTGGCATAAAGTCCCTTGAGTGTTATTGTAAACGCGATTTCATTCAGTGGTGGTGTAACATGTTTGGATTTGGATTTGGCAAATAGACATTGTAGTTCTACCATAATACGTTCTCACTGTGGTATTTGAGTGTTATGAAATTTCTAGGGATTTTGGTCCTAACAAAATGAGCATTCTGACGGAATTAAACCTCTGTTAAAATATCTTTTCCACGTGAATCACCTCCTCCCAAATTTCTAAAGCATATTACCAAGCCTGACAGAATCACCTCAGCAAAGAGTGTTCATTACCCAGTTCAAATGAAGGTTAGGGTATCGATGGATCATCATGTCTCTCTGGCCATCTATCCACACTTTCTGGAGAAAGTGCAAGCACGTAAAAGATTTTGAGCAATCGTTACAAATAGTTGTGGCTTCTATTTGATTCCTTTTGCAAATATTGCATTTTCTGTTCAGCACTTGTTAAACCACTCAAAGGATTCTGATAATAATTTAGTCAAATTGCAAAAACAGGATAACAGTAGACATCTACAATGGCCTGGAACTACAATCATTATACTGTGAAGTAATAAATAAAGTACAGTAGATGCACATCTGGTTTACTTTTCATTCAGATTAAGAAATGAACCCTCTATTAAGAATTATATATTTATATTAAAAAAATCATAGCATTGGTTAATATATCTTAACTCTACAATAAACAATGAAAGTATATGAAATATATGTACATAAGATAAAGTCTCTACAAATACATTATAAAAATGGCAAAGTATTAACGATTTATTGTTGTTCTTCATCTTGAAGTCGCCTTGAAGCCTTAAACAATGAACTTTTCTCATGCTTCACAGTAAGTTCGAGACGGCTCCTAGCACCGGTTTAAGTTAAATGCTTTGATCAATGTCGAAAAACGCTACATCAACGTCTTTTCTGGTCATGGATGCAGTATCGTCAGCAAACAAATAAAATTGACAAAGTATGCATACAATCACTGTCATTCGCTTTCGGGCACAATCACAAGTTTTCTAAAGACAGTGGAAGATTACAACACAAAGACAAACAAAGGGCACTCATCTAGTCGATTGTAAGAAAACTTTGCATACTAAAAATGTGACACATGGGAATGTGAACAGGTGGTCTGAATTACATTTCGAAATTAAAAAATAAATGACAAAAGTATGATAGTATATAATATGAGAAATTCTGTCATAAACACGTACACCATAACTGTAATATATAGAGAGTACAAATTGATAAAAAAAAATTTTCCTATAAAAAACGCCCTTTTCATCCCCACAAACAAATTCATGGTTCAACAGTGCAAAAGACGTCAACAGAACGTTCATGGGGAAAACATTTTGATATATTATTATTAATTGGTGAAAATAGAATAAAAAATACAAGAATGAAAATGATTTAAATCAAGATTAACAGCAATTATGTACATGGTATATAAGCTGTCTCCAAGTCTTAAAACCATTATGGCAAATGCACGAAACATATCTTATTCAAACACACTTACATAGAGAATTATAGGACATTTTATATAGTTTTGTACCTGAATTTCTAGTTCAGAAGTCGAAGGTAAGGAAGTATTTCCTTGAAAGTATTTCCTTTAACTTTTTTTTTGCAAAAATGTTTGAGTATAATGGAATTCCCATGCACGTCTTTCTTTGGCATTAAGAAAGATGGGGTGATATGTAACTTTATTTGCTTGAAAATTAAGATACACAACAGCTTATCATACTGCATTCATGACAAAAGGATGTAAAACAAAGGTAATGGTGTACTTGTTCATGAGATAATTCTTATATTGATATACTACCATACTTTCAAATTTTTGGCATTTATTTTTACAATTTTGAGTTGCAATTCTGACCACCTGTTTAAAATGCCCACATCTCATTATTTTATAATGGAAGATTTTCTTCTAATCGATTGATGAGTGCCCTGTGTTTGTCTGTATGTTGTAATATTCAACTAGCTTAAGACACCAGTGCTTTTTTCAGCCAGCGGATGACAGTGATTGTAAGAGCTCTTTGCCAGTTTAATTAATGTTTGTTGACAGTCCAGCATACAAGACCAAAAAAAACATAGATGCAGCGTTGTTCAACATTTAGCAAGTGAATTAGAGGCCGTCTTTAACCTACTTTGATGTAAGAGTGCTGCTCTTTGTTGAATGCCTCGTGGTGACTTCAAGACGAAAAACAACAATGAAAGCATTGTTTAATAAGCTTAATATTCCCATCTATTTATTGGAATTTTGAGTCATGTACATTTATTACATATATTAAAAGAAAGGATATGGAGTAAATAAACATGAGACCATAAGGCATAACACATATGTTAACTCCAACTGCAATAATTTTAATGAGCTGTATGGCAATTTCGGAAACCAACTCCTCATCAGCAGCACTAGAACCCGAACAAAGGAAATCCATGATTTCCAAAAAATGCTTAAAATGCATTTAACCAAACAAAATCCGAATGTTCTCACTGTGTTGAAGACCATATGGTGACCCCTAGATGTTTTGTTTTTGGTCGTTTTAACCTTGATATGGGATGTTGTCTTCTTGACATTTATCCCATTTCCTTTCTTTTTCATAAGTAGTAATATCAAATATAGCTGTTGACAAAACTACGAAGGAGGGAGTTAATCCTTCGGTTTAATAATTTGAATGAGCTGTATGGCCATTTCGGTAATCAATTCCTCATCAGCAGCGCTAGAACCCAAACAAAGGAAATCCATAATTTCAAAACATGTTTAAAATGCATTAAACCAAAGAGAATCCGAATAAGTTGTAATATCAAATACAGCTGTTGACAAAACTACGATGGAGGGAGTTAATCCGTCGGTTTTAGAATTTACATAAATTAAGATAATAGTAATTGAACAAAGTGTACACATGAGGTATTATCTAATGTTCAAGTGCACCATATCTAAGAAAAATAAAGATTATACATATCCCTTTATTCAAAAATTATTATTATTGCTCAGATTTCTAACGAGGGATTATCGTTCAATGTATAAAAATGGCTTCGATTGTGGAAAAAAACAGGAAATTATTATATCTTACCTGTATTGACTGAATGTTAACAAAAAGGCCACGCCAGTTGTTATAAAATGTAAATTCACCACTCTCTTAACCTTGTGATCTTGGGTTGTGCAGTGGTCATTGTACAGTTTCTCTTTAAAGGATTTTGATGGATCAATATGTTTTCATCTTACGATTTAATCCTGTAAACTGGAATTTTGTGTATTTTATGGCAACTTAATGTTTGGTTGAATTGGCTTCAGTGATTTCAGAAAAAATCATAAACATGTGATTTTCCCTGAGGGAACAATGTTAAACTATGTTACAATGTTTTTGTCAGGTAAAACCGGAATGAACAATCTTTGTATAGGACTATCCACATAACGTTTCAGTTCAGTTTGTTTTCATTTGCTTCAATAATTTCATAGTGGATGACGAAAATTATTAATTGCCATCGGGTCCAATGTCCATACCTTATTCCTTGAAAATGGGGTTGTTTTTGTATCAATGTTTTAGAGAAGAAGATGAAAATGTGATTTTATCTAATAAGGTCAAGTGTTAAACCAATGTTTTTGTCGAATTGGAAAGAAATGAGCAATCTTGGTAAATTACCTTCAATTCATCATTCCTGTGTGGTTCGGTTCAATTTACATCAGTGGTTTCAGCGGAGAAGATGCAAATGTCATTTTACCCAAAGGTTCCAATGTAAAACTTAATTTCAAAGTTGGTGGCCATGTTTTTTTGGAATCAAACAAGAAATTAACAACCTTCGTATAGGAACTTCCATACATCATTCAGTTAAATCTAGTTGAATTTGTTTCAGTGTTTTAGAAGTCCAGATGAAAATGTGATTTTTCCCATAGGGTCGAATACTAAAACTAAGTCCTGAGCTAGAAGTCATTTTTTATGTGGGATAGGAACGAAACGAGCAATCTTTGTAAAGGACCTTCTATACATCATTCCTGTGAAGTTTGTTTGAATTGGCCTCAGTTGTTTCAGATGAGAAGATAAAAATGAGAAAGCTTTACGAACGGGCAACGGACATCAAGTGATGGAAACTACTCACACTGACTCTTTTGGTAAGGTGAGATGGAGGCTTATTTTCGGGGTTTTATTACTCCGCTTTATTAAGCTTTCAGAAATGTGTTGCCAGATTTAGTGTAGTTCTTATAGCCATCGACCTGCTAGTTGTCAATGGGACGAAAATTAAACTTGTTTTACTTATTCCAAATATGCATTGTTTTTCTTTTATTATTTTCATAGGAAGTTATCGGAATTTAGATTTCCGATATTCTGTCTATGTATGTAGTGAATCAGTACCTTTTTCAGAGGAATTTGAAATAACAGCCCTAATGACTAGTCCTAAAAGCACGGTTAAAGTTTTTAATTAATTGCAAAGACTCACATAAGCTGCTAGGTGCTTTTGCTTTATAAATATCACTGCAAAAGTTCAGAACAAGAAATCATGATAGATATTCACCCAAGTCACGCATTTGTGCTTCTTCATATGGCCAGCGTCATCGAAAATATGTCTATGTACATAATAAAAGATCCATTTCCGGAGGCCAAAAGGAAATACATCAGCAAATCTTTTCGGCCATGTACTCTCCGATACCCTTTTTCATGCCCCTGTTCGATCACAAGTTGAACCGGGATACTAATCAATCATAAAATTACAATTTGTAAATGACCTATATACCTATATATGTATGTATGTAAAATTCACATTCACAGTAACTTCGGTATTTAGTTATTTGCTACCACTGGGTCGATGCCTTTGCTGGTGGACTGTTAGTCCCCGAGGGTATTCACCAGCCCAGTAGTCAGTACTTCGATGCTGACCCGAAAGCCGATTCCATTTGGAACCTTACAATATCTTAATGTTTGTAAATTTTGTTGAAAACTAAGGAGTATCTCCCTTGCAAACCTCTGTCCTTTAGCTGATTTTGGCTTTACATTTCTATCATATTGATTATTTGTTCTCTATCAGTTTTAAACATCTTTGAGTTTATGGTCTTCCAAACGTTTAGATTTTATCTGCACTGAAGAGACATAAGTTGTCGAAATGCGCATATACAGAATTAAAATTCACAGTAACTTCGGTATTTAGTTACTTAAAAGTAAAACAGATTTATACCAAAAAACTATATATTGTACAACATATAATCGAATTAAATAATGAACCAAAGGTTTTTAATTTCCCGACCGGAGTAGTTAATTTAAAAAAGTAAACTTTAAGTTGGAAGTTCGTACTAAAAGAAGCTAAAATATTTGACCACATTGTCGGGTTATTCAGACTTGATTGAAATATTCAATTTCACCGAAACATAATTGTTGCAGCCACATGTGGACAATTAGGTTTTTAAATGTCACACCTAATTTCAGAGCTGACATTGTTTACTGGACAAATATCATGATACAATGGGTATACCAGTTTCTCCAGTGTGTGTCAAATTAAGCTAGTGTGTTATTTTAGAGATAAATAAAGTCTATTGAAAGTATCAAAATCAACAAAACTGTATCATTTCAATTGAAATAATAAGGTAAGATACCAGAGAAAAGACAAAAATGACGTTGAAATCCCTGTTTTCCCCAAAGTGTTTTCTGTACGTGTAGTTTTTTTTTTTTTTTTTTTTTTTTTTTTTTTTTTTTTTTTTTTTTTTTGTCTTCAAACGAAATCTACGTGTATAATGATTCGTCAAAAGACTGAAAAATGATGAAATAAAAGAGGTATCTAGTAAGTATTTGATTGAGAGTGGTCGTTTTTTTTTTTTAAATGTAAGTAAGAGGCAAAATAATAAGATCTCTCCAGTAGTGCATCATAAATTTGTTTTAACATGTTCTGCAGAAAGGCATTAAAAAAAACTAAAAATTGAATATCCAATCTAAGAGTCAAATTTGGGACTTTCATTAATGGCTGCAGTGAACACTGTCTTTATTGACTCTATTTAACTCATGTGGACGATGTGAGAAAGTTTCCCTTAATATATAGTCCATGGGTTGAAATTATCCCCCGTGCATCCCCAACTTATGAACCCCATCCATGTTTCACTCCTTCTATATACTATCTTCAAAATTTAACATGTTAACAATTTCTGCAAGCAATGTTGGTAGAGGCCCGTATTTTAGACCCACCCATCGAAATATTGGAAAATTTCGTTTTTGATCAAAGGTTTTCTTTCACTTGCTTCAAATTGTTGATTGATACCTCTCAGTTATGAAAAATAGTAAATAATGATACCCTATAGTATTAGTTTTACAAATATTTCCCATACATACAATTTCTATACCCAATACGTTATAAAAATTGAAAAAACATTACCCCTAACACTTCGAAATGTTGACGTAAATTTTAAGATTTTTCTCGAAATTGTGTCAGTTCAATGGTCCCAAGAAACCAGTATGTTTGTCATTTAAAAATTCTTGGAATTGTTTTTAGTCTTTTAATGTCCTTTCTTAAAAAATAAACATGTTAACATAATGTTAATATGCTTTGAATGACCAAACTATCACTTTTAAATAGACAAATAGAACACGTCTTTAAATATTTTCGTTTTGTCCTTTTTTTTGTCTCATATTATCTATGAGTGGTTCAAATTCATGAAAAAGTTGGTACAAATGGAAGTACATGATGTCTCCTTTACAACAGGTACAAGTCATGGCAATTTTGAAGTAATATGAAATTCCTATTTCCATGAAACTTACCCCTACCCTCAAAAAATTTACTATAACTTATCATTTTTTTGAGTATGTCGCATAAAAATTACCAGAACACGCCAATTTTGTGTTATTTATGACAAGGTTGCATAAACTATATTGTTATCTTGTATTTGTACAGCCATTTGATGACTTAAACTCGATATCTTGCCCGAAATTGATGAAAAATGGGCATTTGCTACATTTTAGCTTGTTCAAAGTTCAATATTAAATCGTTTTATTATATAGATAGCGGTGAAAGATTGAGATTTCCCAGCGAAAGAAAAGTGATAATTAACTGTGAAATATTTTCCATAATTTCACTATAGGAAGTGACGTCACAATAGACGTTGTCAACGTTGTTGTTAAGTAAACGTCACAGCGAGTTAATCTTGAAAACGAATCATCAATAGAACCATCAAATATGCGAAAAGGTCTATATAATAAAAACTATAACTAATCCTTGATTCTGATAATCGAAAATATTCAACTCATGATCGAAAAACGCTGCAATTCACTCATGCGCTCCGTGCTTTCGTGAATTACTGCGTTATTCGATCATTCGTTGAATATTTTTCGATAATCAGAATCTTGGATTAGTTATAGTATAAATACATGCAAAATCTGGAGGATATACCTACATATATGCCAATTAATTGTTCTTAGGGATATATACGTTGTTTTATAACATTGCTTGGAAAAAGAAGGAGTGTTTAATGTGACTCTGAATACCGAAAATCGTACCCCTACCCCAACCAATTTTCCCTAAAATTGTAATTTTTTTCTCTATGTGTGCATAAAAAAACCAGAACAACAAAATGTGTATTTTATATGACAATGTTGCATGAATTACTTTATGATTCGGTATTTTAACAGTCATTTGTCGACTTTAACTCAACACATAGCCCAGAATCAATGAAAAATGGGAATTTTCAACATTTCAGATTTGTCAAAAGTTCACTGTTAAATCGTTATATATGTCAAATTCGGATGATATATCTGCAAATTTGCCATGTAATTGATCTAAGCGATACATTAGTTGTCTTAAGCATTATTTAGAAAAACAAGGACTGTTTAATGTGACTCTGAATGCCGAAATTATTACCCCTACCCCAACACATTTTCCTTGAGATTGTCAATGTGTTGTCTATGTTTGCATAAAATTAACTCTTACTCACAAAATGTGTGTTGAATATGACAATATTGCATGAATTGCATCACTAATTGGTATTTAAATAGCCATTTGTTGACTAAAACTCAATATTTTGCATAAAATCGATGAAAAGGACAATTTTCTGTATTCCTGATTTGTCCAATTTTCACTGTTAAATCGTAATTTATGTCATATCTGGAGGATATATCTGCAGATGGTTCATTTAATTGTTCTGTGCGATGCATAATTTGTCTTAAAACATTGTTTAGATAAACAAGGAGTGTGACTCCAAATGCCAAAGAAATTACCACTACCCCGAAAAAATTCACACTAAAACAGTCATTTTTTTTGTCTGTAATCGTATAAAAATAACCAAAACACGCAAAGTCTGCATTGCATATAGAAGTATTGCAATAATTTCATCATGATTTGTCATTTGTCAGATTAAACTCAATATAAAATTAATGAAAAATGGGGAATTTGCAGCATTTAAGATTTGTCCAAAATTCACTTAAAATAGTTACTGTGAAAGTACTATTGTTCGTGGGGTTCCAATTTTCGTTGATTTCATGGCTGGCTTAAACCACGAAATTAGGATCCCAACGAAATGCATTTTCTTTCTAGATTTTTTATACATAGAATTCGAAACCACAAATTTAAGAACCCACCAAATAGTGATATTTATGAAACCACGAAAATTGATGTCCATGAATAAAACTACAAATACAGTATATGTGGCAAACCTGGAGGACTAATCTGCAGGTATCCCAATTCATTGTTCTTACCGATATATAAGTTATCTCAAAACAATGTTTAGAAAAAGAAGGAGTGTTCAATGTAACTTGGAATACCGAAAATTTTACCCCTACTGCAAGAAAATGGTGCTTACAAATCCCAACATACTATTATATTTACTTTCTTTTAAAAAATGTATTTGACATATTACAATATGCAATTTTAGCGCAGAAAATATGGGTAAAAATTAATTAATTTTGGTGATTTTCTTGAAAGATGGGAATTTTCACCATTTCGGGAGTTCATAGTCTAAAATGTTCAAAAGCACACTTTCTAATAGCTTAGATATAATGAAGCGATATTTTCTCAATATCTTAACGTTATATACCGAATTCGTGAAGTTTTTACATCTCTAGGTCAAAACAGCAATAATTCTGAAAAACGGTAAATTCTAATTTTTTATAAAAAAATCGACTAGAAGGGCAAAAAAAAAGACCCCTCAAAAAGTGTGAATCTACTTCAATGGGCTTCTTCGTGTCAGCATAACTGAAATACACACAATAATTTGCATTATACATTATCTTTTTTATCATTTAGAGCCTGAATATTTCAAAATTTTCCCTTACTTTTAAGGGGAGGGGTGCTAATTTTGGCATTTTTGATCCCACAATACGTCTGACTCTAAAATCATTTCACATAATGTGTTGCTTACATATCAAATCAATATTACATTGGCAATTATTAGATGTATTCAAATTTGTACGATCCAGAAGTAAGAATGACGAAATTGTCAAAAAATTTAAAATTCCGAAAATTTCAATTTTTTAAAAAGTTTGTAGAGAAAATCAAAATTTTAAGGACTTTAATGGTCTTATTTTTCAGCGTTGTATAACAACTGATAAATAAGGCATAAAAACTAGATCGAATAATGAGATTTATTTTCTGAAAGGAATTGACAGCTTAAAATCGTCATTTTCGCAACTTTTTGCAGGAGGAGGGGTACATTTTTTGCATCCCAAGATCATAGAAATGACGTAAAGTGGATAAACGTGTGTTCATTGTAAAGAATATAAAGCTTTATATATATATAAAGTATATAAGCTTCAATTTGGTACCAAAAGTCAGTATATCTAACTTACAGCAATATTCGAAACACATGCGCGTTTCTTAAAACGGCCTAGACAAACAATGTGCACGAAACAGGTGTTTGTCAATCATACGTACATCAGTCATATGCAACATACCCGTTCTAAACAAATCTATTAAACAGGGCGTGATATCTGTACGTCAATAAAATACAAACATTTTATTCAGATTATATGATAAGAATCTTTACATATTTTAAAAATCGGATATTGTCAGTAAGGAAAAAAATGCTTGCCGTGTGTAAGAACTTATATATATGGCTATATATTCAGGATGAAAAAAAATAGAAGCGTTGTTTTCACTATGACTTCGTCTCATGTGCATTTACTCAATATTCTTTCCTTCATCACCCATATGCATTTCGTTTTTACAAAATCAAAATGGTTTTATTTACAAATTCACCAAAAGTATTTAAGAATTTCATATTTACTAATCTAATACGATCATTCGGATTATTTTAAGACAGTAAATACATTCCGGTTATTGTTTCAAAAGAAAAACATATCCGTCCTACTCGATGCACACAATCCATAGAACATTTATAAATTTGTAGAAATATTATATAAATCAAAGATGAGATGTTTTTCCCGCGCCAAAACATGACAAAAATAACAAATGAAAAGGATTATAATTGTGTTAGTTTTTGGAAAGCATACTGTCTCCGATTCAATGTGCATGTAAAACATCTGACAATTCAGTTCAATTTATTTATTTACTTTTAATTTGGCCATTGTAATTTCAATATTTACTTTATTTTTGTGAATTTAATTTCTTTAAAAAAAAAAAACAAACTTTCATAAAAAAGATAATCCGCACGTGTCCAACTACACAAAAATACATGCAACACGCTGACAAAGGATCCGAAGATAATTCTTTAATCGGCTAATATACTTTAACGACGATTTTTTTCTTTTGTTTTTTGTTTTTTTTTATCTTTTTGCATTTCAGATGAGATTTTAGATGAGAAAACCTTCTACGAGCTGGTCGGATTTCCGAAAAAAAAAAAAGCATTTCTGTGTACAAACACTTCTACGTAAATACATACAAATTAAAAAGATTATTCAAAATTATGACATGATAGTGTTCAGGTCCCTGTATTCAGTTTTGAGTAAAAAAATAATTTGATAACGCCTTGTATGCAGGTGGTCTTGAAGTTTACTTGTAGTGCAAACATTTGGAGNAAAAAAAAAAAGAAAAGAACAATAAGGAAAAAACAAAATCAAAACAAAATCTAAACAAATAAAGAAAGACATAAAAATAACAAACACGACAAAACAGAACAGAAACTTACGACATACTCTATGGATCATAACAGCAAGCACAGAAAAATATAGAAAATCAATCTAGACAAAATGCCTGTTTCTGTTGATTCCTTCAAAAACACCTTGCAAATCACATTGTATATACTTGAAAATCATAAAAGTTTACTTATCTGAAAAAATATACCCATGTTAAAAATCCTTCATTTCTATATATGTATTTTAATTTTCACTATTTTTACTATCCATATGTAAATCTCCTCATTACACTTTGGAATAGAAAAATGTATTTTCCTTTACCTGCATTTCAAAATTCTGTTATAATCTACCCGGTGCATTTAAAAAAGTACACACTCGGCAAAATTCGGTCTTCTCAATATGAACATTATTCACGTTGTCTTCATATATTCAATATTGAAATGTGATTTGACCTGATGTGTATTATAATTTATGATTCTGCAATATTAATATTATGTTTATATGTTTTTCTTTGATAGCTTTCTTGTACTTTAATGTATCTGTATTTGCCTCGTGTTACAAGATACACTGTCAGAGAGTTTAATAAAATCTTCATTCTTAAAATGAAAGTTAACACGGGTAAAATTACAGAGATAATACAAAAATAAAGGTACGATTTTAGTTTTATTCAGTTTTATTATTGTTTTTAATTGCATCAGTAATTTGGTGCATTGGTCAAAACATCGACTGAAATCTTTTATTTTGCACCTCATCGGAATCCTCGATTTCCGAAAGCTGGATCCATAGGTAACAACACATTGCTGCACACATCCTTTTCGTTTTATAGTGTATACATCAACACTGTTTTTACAGTTTTATATCTATCATTTGCTATTTTTTTTCTGTATGCCGCATAAAGTTTTGTAAATTCGATTGAAATCTAAGGAGTATCTCCCTCAAGCAAAGCTCTGACCTTAGCTGATTTTAGCTTTACATTTAGATCATATTGATTATTTGTTCTCTATCAGTTTTAAACACTTTAGCGTTTATGGTCTTCCAAACATTTAGATTTTATCTGCGCTGAAGAGACATAAGTTGTCGAAATGCGCATATGCAGAAAGTTAAATTTCAGTAACTTTGGTATTTAGTTATTTGTTACCATTGGGTCGATGCCACTGCTGGTGGACTGTTAGTCCCCAAGGGTATTCACCAGCCCAGTAGTTAGTACTTTGGTGCTGACCCGAAAGCCGATAATTTTTGAAACCTTACAATATCTAAAGTTTTGTAAATTTTATTGAAATGTAAGGAGTGTCTCCCTCAAGCAAAGCTCTGTTCTTAGCTGATTTTGGCTTTACATTTAGATCATATTGGTTATTTGTTCTCTATCAGTTCTAAACACTTTTAACTTCGGTATTTAGTTATTCAAAACATTTAAATTCTTTTTTAACACCGAATGTATCAATATTGACAAAATAATATAAAATGTGGGCAAAAAAAAAAAAATAAAAAAAAATAAAAAAAAAAAATAAAAAAATAAAAACCCTAACAAACAGAACAAACTATTAGTACAAACTGTCTACATGTCTGCGACGTGCAAGGAGTGATCGTATTGCCGTTCTTCATCTGCAAGTATAAATGAACGTGGGGCATTGATTTAAGTAAATATATATACACAGCACTCTGGTTTTGTATACAAACTTCCATGTTTATATGCAGTGCAAAAGATTTACCACCACCAAAAGCTTGAAAAGGGGTATAATCAGAATTTATTGTGTTATTGTGTTATTGTGTTAAGTGGGTCTCAATGCGGTATGAGCGGGATGTAGAATTGCCTTTTTAGGCAAACAGAAAACGGGATCGTGACAAAAAGTTAACGGAAAGACGGGAAAGTATATATGACGCAATTATGGAACCGCTGAAAATTTAGCCCATGATGAGGGGAATAACGGCCTTTTTAAATGTCTTCAAAAAATATTTTTCGAACCTTGGAACTGGAAAGTGGTGAATGATTGTCAGGAATTTTGGAAAGGATTTCGAATTAGAATAAATAGTTCTGAAATTCTAAGAAAAACTGTTCCAAGAATTTCAAAATTTCTAAATCAAATATGTTTAAACATATTTCATACTTTTGATAACGGCTTTTCGACAAATAAGCTACTGAACATCGTACATTGCACAAAAGAAATCTAAATAACCCAACAAAGAAATAAACATTTGAAGATCAATGAATTTGACAGATATTTGATTGACGTACAGAACGCTCTCTTTATTCGATAGGTAAATATCAATTGAATTGCATATGATTGACGTAAGGTTGATTGACATATAACACCAAGATCATGCACATTGTTTGTTAAGGCCGTTTTATGAAACGCGCATGCGTTTCGAATTTTGCTGTATCAACATAAAAAGTATGGAGCTTGAAAGATGAAATTAAAATTAAAAGAATTTTGTGTGTTGTACTATACTACAAAAGTCGCCAAATATAATACTTTAGTTAGAAATACCAGAGTAATTGAATTTCTAAAGCTACGTTATTGTTACAGACTGCAATGAATTTTTTTTTTTTTTTTTTCAGAAAATATATAAAAAAAAAACAAATAAAAATGCAATTTTTTTTTCATGTTCACTCTTGATTTCATTCATGGTGAAAAACGCTTCAAGTACACATTATGTCCCATGGTGACATCCGAACGGACTGTTGATATCAATTTAGACTTTGCTGTAGTTTTTTAATTGTATTGCACGTGTAAATATAATTTTCTGTGTATTGACGAATTACATATTCATTGTATTTTGTTAGACTTCAGTTGCAACCCTTATTTCCTGTAGACTTCATGAATTTACATGTCAAAAAATTATAAATAAACTAAATAAATTCAATATCAAGCAATTGGTTCTAATCCTACTTCAAAAGAGAGGAATTTAATTCTAATTTGAAGACCAAAAGAATCAATTTTCTCTTTGAATGCAAATAAATCATTCTGATGTGACATTTGATGTAAATAATTTAATGAAATAAACGTGATTCTTACACTTTCCTTTTGAATGATCAAATAACATACGAATGCCGATATTTCCGAGACCATAACGGAGAATTTTAAAATGTAATTAAGTTTCGTATGTAACCGCTATGTTATTTTTCTACCTATACTGCAATTTGCGTTTGGAAATTAAAAAAAAAGACAAAACATTTTGCAAAATAAATGTTGGCAACTGAGTAAAACTAACGATAAAAATAGTTTACCTTTTACTATATTAAAATAAGAAAAAAATAAATACCTATGAACACTTTTTTCAATTTAACTCTATAAATAGATTGATTTTGGAAAATTTAGATAATTATAGATAAAAGCAATTAACATGTACACATACGGTAAAGAAATTCTGTTATTAATTGAGTTGCACTGTCATAATCCACCGTCAGTGCAACACTGTTATTTCAAATACTGTGACTAAATGTCATGCACTGTTACAATCAAGGACAGTGCATGACAGTAAAACCAAATATTGTCTATATCTGACATGTACTGTAGCAATCCGGGACAGTGCATGACAGTAAAGACTGTCATTTACTGTTTGTTGCTGTAACAGTACTAGACAGTTAATCACAGTATTTGGGTATTACTGTTAATTACTGTCTCCGATTGGCACAGTTCTTGACAGTACTTAATAATTATTGGACAGTACTTTCACAGCAGTGAACAGTGAATGACAATGAAAAAATCACTGTTCCTGGTATGGGCAGTACGGGGACGGCGATTTGAAGCGGAGAAAAAGCAGATATGTCGATGTATTTTTTTTTTCTTTTTCGACCAAATAAATCAACTGTAATACTATATGAACTGCATTGCATAACTTTGTGATATCGAAGGAGTGATTTCAACTCATTTTGCAGGATTGATTTGAATCGAAAAATATTGAAATTGTGTGCAATGGATGGACACCCCCTCAAATTTCAAACATGCGACTCACGTTTTCATTGATTTCGGTTGATATAGTTTTTACATTGTAAAGGAAGTTTCCAACAGATAACAATTTCCCAAACGACCAAATGTCTCCAACATTTACCACATGTACCATGTCATTAAATATCTATTCGGAAAATTCACACGTTGAGTCAGGGGGCGGCAATCCTAGTTGTTTCTGGTACGGAGACCAATTTCAAATCTGGACTGTCTTCAGGGAACACCGCCTCAATACTCCTTTAAACACATGTGTAGCATAACAAAATTTACTGCTTATTATGCAACTTATGTATTTTTGTATATTGTACTTCGTATTATTGATTCTCTTTCAATATATTCATCGATTTGGCCAATTTAACAAGAGCCCTTTTTTCTTTGTACCATCGGAAACTGAAATTCAAGACATAAAAATAATCAACCTAGAAATTCATAATTCGTACAGAAACACATATTTTTAAATAAGTGAGACAATTAAAAAAACAACTCTATATTACCCCATCATACATTAAAATCAATCGCATATCATCCTCATTAGAGGGAAAACACGCACGTTGAAATCCTCACCTATATCAAGAACAAGCGCATCAGGGGGAAATTCAGTGGAATTGTTATGATTAAAATATAGGAAGGGGTTAGGGTTATAGTCAGGAACACAGGATAATATTCAAGGAAAGGGCGAGAATTATTTTTAGCAAAAGCTATGAGTTAGGGTTAAAATAAAGGGTTACAGTTATGGTCAGGGAAACGGATAGTTTAACGTTGAACGAACGGACTAGAGTTATATTTAAGAAAGGGTTGGCATTAGATAAAGGGAAAGGGTAAGGTAAGTAAGAACCGTACTGTCATTCTAAAACGAATAATCCAAGTCCAATGGCAACATTGGAACCAGCAAAGAAACAGAGACTCAACATGAGTACGGCACAGAAAAGAAAAAGAGGACACACACACACACACAAAGATGAACAATACGGACCCAATGAAAACATGGGTGAGATCAGGTGCACCGGTAGAGTAAGCATCTCCCGCTCCTTGTAGGACACCAAGAGTGTTGAATATGTCAAATCCGGTAGAGGAAACAACAATAAAGCTTTAATGCGAAATATCTCTTATCATCTGGGAAACAGATATCCCACAGTGGTCCAGAAGAATGGTGATGTCGACCGTAAAACTTCTGAAGGGATGACTTCAAGTTTTGGGTAACATACCATTGTTTTAAGTAGAGTATTTGTGAGCAACCCGGCTCTATCAAGGAAGTCACTGTATCGAACACAGGTTCTTGAATAGCGAATGAGCCCGGAGATGTAAGCTCAGTGTCTCGGGGCTGTTGGGATGTTGCTACCAGGAAAAGGGTAGTTGGCTATTGGAAAACCGAAGTCATCGAGTTTTTCGTACAGCTTTACTTTGCATCTGTCATCAATTTCAATATGAAAGGGTTATATTCAGGTAAATGGTTAGGGTTAAGATAAATGAAATGATTAGTACATGACCTTTTCCATATCAGCACTGTTATCAATCCGAGACTCCCATATCAGCCCGAGGCGCCGGCCGAGGGCTGATATGGGTCGAGGGATGATAACCGTGCTTATATGGAAAAGGCCATGTTTTAATCTGTTTATTATATACTTCCAATTAGGAGGTATCATCATACCCGGGATGAAATAGCAATATCACTGGGGTGATATGGCTATTCCAAAACGAAGCGGTCTGATATGACGATATCGGACTGGGTATATGATATGGACTGCATGTTAACTTCCGGCTATATTACATATGCAAAACAGAACATATTTTCGCTAAGTACTAGTATGTAAGAAACTAAGTTTATATGGCTACAAGGACTACCCACATTTCATTCAAAAGTCATAGGTTGAGAACCTCGCGCAATGTATGATAATATTTTCGCGGGTCGTTTTTTTAACTATACCACAAAGACACCTCGTATTGATTTTTAACCGGGGTTTCCATCAGAAAATCATCGGGATATTATGGTATGTTGAAAATTACGGGCGAGCGGGCGACTGCCTAATGACATCATCATTTGTCCGGAGCAAATCTAATAGTTTGAGATACTTCTGACCCGAATGCTGATTCTATTTGGAACCTTTCAATATCTAAATTTTTGTAAATTTTGTTGAAAACTAAGGAGTATCTCTCTAATTCAAAGCTCTGTCCTTAGCTGATGTTGGCTTTACATTTAGATCATATTCGTTATGTGTTCTCTATCAGTTTTTAAACATCTTGGAGTTTTTGGTCTTCAAAACTTTTAGATTTTATTTGCACTGAAGAGACGTAAGTTGTCGAAATGTGCAAATGCAGAATATGAATTCACAGTAAGTTCGCTACCTAGTTATTTGCAGATCATTTGTAGAAATAATGAGAAATAGAGTAAATGTACATGTGACAAAATCCCTATAAAACATTGTAAGATTAAGCAAATGGAACAACGCTTTCATTTTTTCTTCATTTAACATATATCAGAGGTTTGCATTTCAATACAGGGTAGGATATCGCCTCTAACAGTTTTCTATAAAGTAGACGGCTTTAAAGGAAGGTTAAACATTGTAGATTTTTAAAAAAAAGGTGTACATTTAAGATATTCAGGTTTGACCTCTAGGTAAGGTATACAGTTCATGTAAGAGAAACTCCCGTTTGCTGAAACATTGACAGTTTTCCTCTTGTTTACATAATAAACTTGTTTTACGCTCAACTTTTTCTGTGGAAATCTTTCCATTGGTGAGTCCCAAGGGAGATTTCGGGGGTTGGAACCCCCTTTTTTGAAAAAAATCATGTATTTTTTAATAAATATCCCGATGTTTTACTAGGAAATACCCATAAATTTTCGAGCCTGGCTCCACTCGTCGAAATGTTTTTTCAATTGTAAATTGGACCCCATTTTCAAATTCCCTGAATCCGCGCTTGTTTTCTGTGCACCGCTTTTGCATACCAACAAATCAGCTCTTAAGGGAGTGTATCGCTTATCTGGACAATGGCCAATACATTTAGTCAAGTCTCAATTGCAAACTATGTAAGGAAACCTTTATGTCATATGGTTCAACATTTAACCACTTTTACATTTGGTCATTAACCTGAAAAAATATTTTTTACAGAAGGCCATCATTTAAATACTTCTCTGGTCAGGTCAAGATCCATATGACTTGGCACTTTCAGAGAAGAATTTTGAATGTTTCCCCATATTGTCAATTATATTAAGACTTTGCTTACCGCTGGCGGCCATCTTGGATATAGTCCTGACCCGCACAAATATTTTTTGCAGGGTACCAAATAAACACTATTGTGGTCAAGTTGCATTCCAATTAGCTCAGCAGTTTTAGAGTAGACTATCTTTGAATAAGTTTTCCAAAAGGTCCAATATTAAAACTATGTTCCTCACAGGCAGTCATCCTTGATATAGCTCTGACTTGAAAACATTTTTTTGAAGGGATCAATTGAGGACTGTCTGGCCAAGTTTGGTTCCAACTGACTTAGTAGATTCGGGGGATGATCTCAAAATGTGTTTTCCCATAAGGTCCAATGTTAAAACTACGTTTCGTTCCTGGTGGCCATCTTGGTTGCTGTTCGAAAAAAAAAAAAAAAACATTTTTTTTTTTGTAGAGAACAACCCAAGGACCTATGTTGCAAAGTGTGGCCCCAACTGGCCCAGTAGTTTAAGAGGAAAAGATCTTTAAAGAAAAAGTGATGGGAAAAGCTCATCCAGGATATACCCATGTAAGCTGAAAAAATAAGCAATTTAACCCACGAAATGATTACTCTATTGTTCCCGGGGATTGGGGCATTTTGCAAATTCTATATCTTCGTCAATAATAGAAAAGAGGGATGCAGGAAACGTATATAGGATAAGGAAATGTCCAAATCATCAAAACATGAAGAAAACAATAATGATTACAACAAGTACAATTGAGCTGAGGCCTTTTTCATTAAACACCGTCCCAATTTGAAATTGATTTCCGTACCCGAAACAACTTGGATTACCGCCCCCTGATTCAACATGTGAATTTTCTAATTAGATAAATAATGGCAAGTCGCAGTTGGCAAATGGTGGAAACATTTGTTCTTTCAGGCAATTGTTATCTATTGGAAACTTCCATTACAATGTAAAAACTATATATGAACAGAAATCAATGAACTCGTTAGTCGCCTGTTTGAAAATTGAGGGGGTGTGCATACATTGCACAACATTTCACTCTTTTTCGATCCAAATAAAACCTGTAAACTGGGTTCAATCCCCCCCACACCCTAGACATCACAAAGTTCCGCAATGCATTACAGTTGATTTATTTGCTTGAAGAAGAAAAAGCTACATCGACATGCCGATCTTTCCCCGCTTCAAATCGCCGTCCACTAAACAACTCAGCGCCGCCCTCGAATGTTATATTGGACACGATGTTTCAATGAAAAACAAATTTTCTACTATTAATTCTTTGGCCTCCACTAAAACGAAGAGCTAACATATTGGAAAAATATTACAAAAACGCGGAGCCGTGTTAGCTACGCGTTTTCAGCATTTTTTTTTTTAAAGAAATCATTAATCTTCAAGACAAGAAGTAATAGCCCTCCGCGTTTGATTTTGAGGTATGATGAGGGTGATAAAGATCACTTTTTGCTTGTGCTGGTTTGGTGATACATTTTAATTGGTCTTACCGTGAAAACATCTGCTATATATATACGCAATTTCTAATAAAAATGACACATTGATATTGCATTTGTTAAACTTATGGCAAACTGATGCCGATGTCTTTTAGACATAATGTACGCTACTCCTCATGACAACATTTGCGATACGTAAATGCATATACGCCTTCGCGGGTATGTTAAGGCTGTTAAGCGAAATCTTGCCCTAAAGTATCGGAATATTGAGCCAAATACACTAAAATTATCAGAATATTGCAAACTCTATATATTTCTAACATTTTTGGGTGTTTCAACTATGTTCAACACCTTCGCCAGATTCTCAAACTAAAATAGCTTCGAAACCGCAGGGGTTAATCGCATGACTGCAAAACGTCTATTTTTAAAACGAGAAGACTATTTCTGAAAAGTTCAACAATATACATAGGATCAATTCATTTAATCTTAGCTTTGTTGGAAAGAGAAAAGTGCCATGCATATGAGGGCCGTTATCCGCCAGTTTAAATTCTTCCCTAAATGACAAAAAATTAAGAAAACAACGAAATCAGTCTTCCTGAAC
>MJUU01004059.1:143659-171055 GCA_002080025.1 Modiolus philippinarum
GAGTAGGACCATTGAACATGAAGGGCTTGGTTCCATTTTTTTGCCTGGACAGCCGGACAGAAGTCATTTATCCGATTAGCGCACAAAAACAAATATTCTTTAAACTTGTATCACCATTTTTTTTTGAAATTATCATTATTTTTTTGAGCAGAAAGCCTCCTTCAGTATATTATTTTATCATCACTTTTGCTGCAAAAATATTTTTACATAAAATCAGCCTTAAAATACTTTTTTGAAAAAAAAAAAAAAAAAAAATCCCCCTCCTTTTCAAGTTAAATGGTCGGTCCCTTAATGAACACGAGACGATAACACATTTTCCAACTCCAACTGAAATTAAATTTATTGAGGTGTTCGGCCATTTCCGAAATTAATTCCTCATCAGCTTCAGCAGCACTAGAACCCAAATATTGGAAATCCACAATTGTACAGTAAATAAATGGCAACTTATATGGATTTACTAAAAAGGTACTATACAAGTGAAAAGGTTATTTCTGATTACTTGCATGGTGAATAATAGATTTGTTTAACAACTAAAATTATGAAAATAAAATCCAAATGAATACCGTAGCAAGAGCCAAAAGTCGAATATCAAGAATGCATGGCAATATAAGGATTAATTACACAGAACGTAAATGACGAAGACGAAACAAACAATACATAAAACAAATGTAAAAAATAAGACACTAACAGTGAAACCCATTAAAAACTGGAGTGTCATCAGGTGCTCCGGAAGGTGTGAACTGCTTCAAATGTGACACGCGTCACACTGCGAGTGAAAAGTCTGATGTAATGTCAAATTCAATAAGATTCAATCCAGTAATATCTCAGGTTCTGTTGTTTTATGTTCATTTTCATTTGTGATACAGACACTTTCTCACGGAACTTCAATCCCTTTGTTTAAATTTTTCCTCATTAAATTAACCAAACCTACAATTCAGCCTTTATCATTCAAACAAATTAAACCTATGTATTGTTTCTCCTATAATGTTAGCCTTCGTAGGTTCATGTTGTTTACATGCACTTTAATCATTGAACTTTTGCATTTTAGTGACCGCAAAAGTTTGATCAAAACATTGAATATAAATGACATGAAGATATAGAGGCTAAAATCATAGGATTTATTTATTTGGTTCATGAATAAGAATACTGATTACAAAAATATGAATAAAAAATTATGTAGATGGGTTTGTGGACAATAATGATAATTTTGATGATCATTCATAATAAAATAAGAAGCCTTTGAATATCAGTAGTTAAAGTGAGGCATACAGGTGAGGCCATAATAAAATAATCCCTAGATTCTCATCATTTTTTCTCAGTAGTAGGGGCTACCTGCGGGCAAATTTCAATTCATATTTTTTATCATTTTTTTTTTTTGAAAAACGCTTTCCTTTTTTTATTGCCCAAATTGGCCAAAAATCAAAATATTTTTTTAGGAGCAGGTTAAAATAATCGGGACAGACGGGGAGAAGAATATAGGATATTGTGTTTATCATCGCCTAATCCTCAAAATAATCATCTAACGGAACCCTCATGAACCAGGTTTTCCTTTGTTTATCAGTCAACCAAGGGCTGCCATATGGAGCTCTCTCCAGATAAAGGTGCAATTAAGTTTTAATTTACTATAAGTGTGGATGAAGATGCCTCGCCACACCTCAAAGGTAGGCTGGCAACTCACCTCAAATTTTAGCCTGCCCCTAATCTAAAATTTAAATACATTCTGTGTATATTTTTGAAAATATAGTCCTTCCTGTAAAGTTTTGAGAATTGTCTCATCTGAAGTACAATGAAAATGCATATGTTAATGTTGTCATAGATCAAAGGAATTTACCTCAAATTTAGATAAGCTACCTTTTTGACTTGACAAATCTGCAAATATTAATTTTGCATTGCCGGGGTGTCAAAAATTGGTATGATTGAGTTTTTGACTCTGAATCATCATATTAAGCCAAAAACCAGTGATGGTCGAATCCATGACAGCTAACACATTGAGACATTTCTTAAGTCCCTTTTGTTCTTTGATCATAGACTAGTATTATTGGACAAAGCTTCGAGGAAATCTGAGACCATGCAAGCCGTAACCTCCATATGATATGGTAGGTATTTACAAAAAAATGATAACAATTATCGTTATAAGTTTGGCAAAAAATCCGCTATTATAAAATCTCGCAAATAAATTCCTGACCAAAAACAGCGAAAATTTAGTACCGCGTATACAAAGAACCGTACAGTATACACAAATGAAGGACATGCATAATAAGCAGTAAACTTGGTAATGCCTACGCGTGTTTCAAGGAGTAAGCTCTCATCAGCAGCTTTGGAATCAAATAATATGGAAGACCGTAATGCGATATTAAATTTTCATAAAATAAGTCCGAGTTACCAAAATTATTGAAATAGGAGCAAAATGCAGTACCAGGGACATCCAGTGAGTGCTATACACGGAATGATGCCTCAGTTTTCTAAGGAGTGAAATTTTTATAATAACAAATTCAAATTGCAAGGTAAATTTCGTTATGCTCCACACGTGTTTGAAGAAGTTATCTCTCACTAGCATCATTAAAATCAATCAACATAAAAAGCCATACAAAAAAGTATTAATAAAAGAAGTACTCATTAGGACAAATATCAAAATTGAAGGATTCAGAAACAGAGAAATTAACCGATTGGAAGTTGTCTTTTTGATCCAAGAAAACATATTTGAATGCATTTGTTTAAGGTTTGGTGTACTTACCATATGTCTTATGGAATTGTTTTGTTCCAATTGGCCAACCGGTTTCAGGGATCTTTGAATGTATTCCTAACAGGTCTCATTTTAAAATATGTTCCCCGTTGATGGACATCTCTGATTATGTAGGAACATAAAATCACAAACCTGGACAGGATTGACCAAAGAAACTATTTGGACCATTTGTTTTCCCAAGTAGCTCACTGGTATCATAAAAAATGAATGCATTTTCCGGAGAGTTTTGCCTTATACTATCTTCAACGCTGATATTTACCTATGGTAAGGTAGTAATTTATAAAATAGTTAAGTTTTATGGGACAAATTAAAAAGAATTGTGTTCAAGTTTGGATCAAACTAAACGATTGATTTCAGAAGAAAAGATGGTTCAATGATAAACTTAGTGAATGGACGGCGAATGACGGATGGGAACTGATATCATAAGCTTATGCTACCTTAAGTCAGATGAACAAAAAAAGAAAATAAAATAATACACACATATGAAAACCATTTCGTTGAAATTATACTACAAATTAAATTCTTCAAAAAACAGATTATTAAACACCTGTACTTCAAATACATGAAAATGTATGTTGATATATGTTAATGTATTCAGATTAATTTAATATTTCAAAATAGCTTAAACATCAAAATACTTTAAAGTTACATCTGAATGCATTTATATTTCAATAAAAATAAAATACCGATACACCCCATGTCTCTCTATAATGAATCTTTTATCAACAAGACTGATATTAGCATAAAAGATTTCTATCGTTAATATAATAACCAAATTTTAAAGTGCTTGCAGACGACTGGTGACTAGTTAAGATAATTTATATTCATGAAGTATTCATATGAAAAGAAGACAAACCTTTTTATAAACATTTTTGCAAAAGAAAACGGGTTAATGTGTCTGCTATTTATTAGGTGTGAAACATGTCGTCTCCGAAAAATCCATTTAAATATAAAAAGTTATTAAGCTGAATGCTTTTATAATGAATGAAAAGAAAAAAAAAATATTAGCCATCTTTTTCCTTTAACTGTAATTTATTCGTGTTTATGATTGATATTATTATCAGAAAAATAAATCTTAAGAAATTATGGGTGTTGACTACAAGTTGTTATTTTGGAAAAATATTTTATACGGCTTAAACGTGAGAACTTTTTCATAACTATTTTCACAAAAAGAAACGAATCAATACATCTGCTTGTTTCAACATAACAGGTTGTAGCTGTTTTTTAGAGAGAAACATTAATAAAATTTCAACATAAAAAGAAAAATGCTAATTTTATCTCAAACATTAAAAAAGGTTATAATAATGACGAAATCTAGTTCACATATTATAGAAAAAACTACCTCGAATAAAATTTATTTTTTAATTACTGTCCATATTCTATTTGTTAAGAAACAAGGCTGACATGATTGGCAAATCTCTCGATCATGGATTAATCGCTGTAATGCCCATATCTTGATGAATCTGGTGTCCGGCTCATTGAACCACAGTTCTTGTAACTTGTCCGCTTATATCATCCGGCTTATAATACATTGTCGAAATGCTACCCGTTTGAAGGATGTGCATAATGTAATACAGAGTATGGTTGCTACTTGAAATTTTGAAGGGGATATAATAGTAATAATGTATTTTTGCAGAAGCATTACAATATACTGTTTGTTCAAGCGCAATTCATGTCTTCTGAAGTAAATCACTGAATGTCGATGATATATTACAAAGTTGTAGAAATATCAAATAAAGATATACAAAAAAGTCAAAAGGGAAGATTGGTCTGTGTAAGATCTTCATAGTAATCAGGGACGTTAAAACTTCCGAAGCAGAAAGGGAGACAATTCAACATCAAGCAAATTTTCTGTCAAAAAGGAATTACCCTGTCGGTGCACGCAGTTTTATCAGGCTCATTGAATTTTCATGTAATGCTACACTGTTGTAGTATACAAGCTAAATTTAAGGTGTCTCTTTAGTATTATTATATAGATTACATTAAATATTTTGTTAATTTTGATTTCAAGCATTTAGAAAGCACGCACTAGAAAGTTAATGTAATTACAACATGTAAAGAAATTTTCAAATCATTTTGAAAAAGATGAACTGAAACAAACCCGAGCTGTGAATTTGAAAAGCATAACATGAGCTCGGCACAGAGAAGAAAAATGAAAAACACACACACACACACACACATACAAACACGAACAGCAAGGACCCAATAAACCCATTGGTGAGACTAGTAGCACCAGTGGAGTAAGAAGCTCCTGCTCTTTATAAGACACTCGCCGTGATTTAACATGTCAAATCCGGTAGTAAACTCAAATCCTGTAGAGAGAAAAAAGACAAACTAGCGGAAAAGAGAAAGATCTGTTGTCATCTGGGAATCATATCCAATAGCGGTCCACAAGATCGTGATGTCGACAACAAAGCTTATGTATTAATGACTACAAGTTATTGGTACCCTAGCTTTAATAGTATATTTGTAAGCAAATGAGTTTTATCAAGGTAGTCACGGCATCGACCACATGCCTTTGAATTAAAAAAATGAGTTTGGAAATGAAAACTCCATATGTTGGGGCTTTTAAAATGTTGCTATAAAGAAAAGGGACGTTGACTATTGGAAAAATGAAGTCATCGCGCTTGACATTTAAACATGATCAAAATATGAAATAGATTTTTAAAAGTAACCCCTTATATAGTTATGTTCTTTATTATTTTATGTTAAATCCTTAAAGTTCCAATTTCAAATAGTTCGTATTGATGAGAAAACGCTAAGATTGTTGTAATAACTACCAAATGTTTGAAAAATCAACATGCCCAGAGCATTTGTACAATGCGGAAAATTTAAGGCATCCGCTTTAGGCCATGGACTGAAATTGTCGGTAGGTCGGAGTCGGCCCCTGAATAAAGAGTAATCAAGTTCAGCGAAATAAACATCATAATAGACTGCAATAGACATAAAGTAAACTAACTAGAAAAAAGACAAGACACACAAAGGCTTAATAAGTTTCCTGACTTAGGACAGCGCAAACCTGCTGCGGCGGGGTTAAACTGGTTTTATTGGTCCCAAACCTTCCCCCTACAGCCAATGTGCTAAATCAAAAAACAATCATAACAACAGTAACATTCAGTTGGCAACAGGACTGAGTCAATTGTGAAAATTGAAATGAAAGAACTAAATATACGGACATAAACATGAAATCACAAGAGACTACTAGCAGTTAACTGACATGCCAGCTCCAGACCCATTACCAACTGACAAAGTAAATTATGTACCCCCAGTATACAGCTTACACCAAGATCCCTTCCTGTGAGGAGTTTAGGATAATGATTTCATCTTTATGTTTATTTCTTATATGTACAAAAGTTAATGTACTACAATGTAGGTGTACATAATAGTTATTTTATGTTTTATCATTCTTTTCAACTCTTGGGGTTTTTGGTGTTCTTGCTTTTGCCTTGTCTCTGGATTAAGATTTGTGAAATGTTGTGCTTTGTTCCTTCGGTATTCTACTACCGTTGTTATGTCTCGTGTGTGATTTATTTTTTATCCATTTCCAGGTTTTCTCTGGCATTTTTGATTAAAACAAATTTTTGGTTATAAGATGTTCTAAATGTGAACAATGGTGTAGAAACAACAAAAGTTACAAGTTCAAAAAATATATAGACTAACAGAAATTAGCGGATTTAATGAATTTACAATTAATTGTTTGATATAAACTTTTCAGGTTCTCTGTTGCAGCATTAATTCAAACAAATTTCAGGGTATAAGAAATCCCTCTTTTGATGGTCTAAATCGAAACTATGTCTAGAGAAAACAAACGTAACGGGCTAAAACATAATATCTTTATGTTTTATTCAGGTAATATTGACTATATCAAAAAGATAATTTTAGTTTTGAAATTATTTCTTGGTAATATTGACAAAACACAAGTGACAGGTATGAAAAATTATGCACTTTCTAAAATGTGACAACTAGAACGAACATCGTTTCTTGTATCTTCGAGTACACCGACTACATTCTTGAAACATTCCTACTTCCATGTCCTTTTTGTAATATGTTAATACCAGGATCAGAGACAAAGTAAACAATATATCAGTAATATTGCTCTTAGTCTTGAGAGCATGTATGATATGGACACACTAAGAAACTTTTCAATTTATGACATTTTATTATTATTTTTTAAATTTTTTGGTTTATACTGACCGTCTATTTGAAATGCCTAAAGTTGTGGTTTATTTTATTATTGAATACTTTTCCCTGTAATTAACTGGATGAATTGTTTGTAAGGGTTCGTATATTGGAATAGTTTTCTTTTGTTGGACAACAGACGACAAACGTTGTAACAACACTTTGTCAGTTTATTTTATGTTGGTCGACAACCCCATGACTGCAAATAAGACTATCATGCATGTAGCGTTGCAATTCCATCCAAACCGGTGCTAGGTACTGTTTTGAATGGTATGTGACAAATGAGCAAATGTCACCATGGCGACTTTAAAATACAGTACATCAATGTTTTATTAATCAGGGATTTAAAATATTCCGTCTCATAAAATCATTAATAAAAGTTCCTTAATTAATAAAGTCCCCTATTGAAGTTTCGGTTCTTACTGTCACTAAAGATTCTGTTCTCACTTCGTTCTCGGATAATGTGTTTGTTTATATTATCTACGATTTTCCATGCCAATTCCCCTTGATTTGCTATTGCAGACTACCGTATCGGATCAGTGGTCTTTTGCTGAATAAAAATAGTTTTAGCGACGATTCCTTTGAAATGTCTGTAAAAAGTCTGCATCGATGTATTTAACAGTTTGTTCTGGTGATTACCCTCGGGGAACTCTGGTCTACTAGCATTTGCATCGGCCCGATGGTTTCAAATTATAACAAATACCTAAATTAAAAAAAAAAACAGTTAATTTCGTTATGCAGTTGACGTATGCTAAGGCGTAACCTCTCATCTCATCGCAGCATACGAATCAAATGATATGGAAAGCCATCATTTAAAGTAGTTAAAAATACTCATTACCAAAAATATCGAAAAGGATGCCAAATCCACGAAAAAATAATATCAACCAAGTGTAATAGATGGAAAGAAGCGTCAGTATTTTTAATGGATTAGACTTTGATAAACACAATAAATTTCTATAAAAGGAGAAGAATTTTTTTTTATATCTGTCAATCCTGACTTTTGGGCTGGTGAATACCCTAAGGGTATCTGGTCCACCAGCAAATACAACAAATTCCCAAATTGCATAATAAACGGCAATTTTCGTTATAAAGTACACGTGTTTAAAAATAAAAATACTGAACAGGTGTTTCAAGGAAAGTCAGTATCCAAAAGTAGTCAAAAAAGAAGAAATAATCACAAAAAATTGAATAGAATGCCAAATGTAAAACAAAGGTCCATACACGGAATGAATGATCAGTATTTTACGGGATTAAAATTTTGATATAGATAGAAAAGGAGGGGTTGCATTAAGCTGCTAAATCGGCCCACTAATCTGACAAAAAATGAATATAGTAGAAACATAATTTCTTTGATACATTTCAACACTAGAGTATTTGCAGGTTTTGACCATATGTGAATTTTTTTTTAAAACATTGCTTCATTCTATTGAAATAAGCTCATTATAATACCCCTCTTCATAGCAAATAATATGGAGCCTATGGAAGAACAATCGACATGGGGTATATTCGAACGGAGTTTTAACCATGCCTTGCATTCGTAACCAATCTAATAACTATATATGAGATTACTTTTTTAATAGAATTATGCATGCAAAATGCCAACCTGGTTCCGATTGCAAGGCATATAGAAAAAAAAATAAAAATGTATTTTTCATGGTGAAAATTCAATTTATTTATGCTATATTTTTATGTGATCTGCCTCGTTTATCAAAGTTTTATTGATTCATATATGCAAATTATATTTTTATACATATCAACATTCTCAGTGAATGTGGTTTTGGGCATAAATTCAAAAATTGTCCTTCCAAACTTATTAATCCATTGAACAAACTTATTCATAAAGGATGTAAATACAGCATTGTTGTTAAATCTTTACTTCTGGTTTTTGCTGGCAAAAACATTGATCATCTCCTAAATGCTTTACATCATAACTAAATTTAAACAATTTTTCATATTGGCAGTATTTGGCATTGCACAATATCATGTTCTTCTTTCATAATTGATGATGTTGTTATACCAAATCTATTTAGAAGTATTTCAATTGAAATTCCATATGTAAGAAGGCTTGATATCATAGTCAACGGAAATTACGTCCTTAGCTAGGTGTCAGTTACTTCGAGCATTTGTCCGGACAGTACCTGTGTGTATTGTCCTCATGTTTTATGTACTTCATTCTAAGGGTACTCGTCTTGATAAGTTTTTTCTAGATTGATTTTTACTGTGAGTCTTTTTGTGTATTTATTTTAGCCATTCACCACACATATGGGGAGGGTTTGAATCCAAGAAAACGAGTTTAATCCCACCGCAATTTTTGCGCCTGTCCCAAGTCAGGAATATGTTGGTCATTGGCTTGTCCTTGTCTTCTTATAAAATTTTAGTTTCTTGATATTTGGGTTATTGGATGTGGTTTTTTTTTCCATTGATTTATTCACTTTTTTACCTTTTTGGGGCCATTTAGGGCTTACTATATGGTGTGAGGTTCCTCACTGTGTTGAAGACCATATGGTGACCCCTAGATGTTTTGTTTTTTTGTCGTTTTAACCTGGATATGGGATGTTGTCTCCTTGACATTTACCCCATTTCCCTTCTTTTTCATATTTAGACCTTGTAAGGGCTTTTATTTTCTAACCTAGCGATTTGCCAAATAGGCTGAACACGATCTCGTTCGGTAAGTAGATGCTATATTTTGTTAAATTTTTCTTGTTGAATTTCCTGATATAAAATGTGTTTTTATGCATTTGAAATAATAAAAATTAGCCATGTATTATAATTATATGCTTTTAAGAATCATCTTTGCACATGAAAAAAAAAATCCAACGAAATTTGGTGACCTTTTTCCAGATTTCTGTTTTTTTAAACCTCTGTGTTATATCTTCCATTTTGTTACTACCCTTAAGCAGAATTGGTCTAAAACAGCGGTTCTTTTCTTGTTATGTCTAAGGAGCAGGTCCCTTCCCGATATGTTACAGGTTTGGGTTCCCTACTCGATATGTTACAGGGGGCCTATAACTGTTCTATACTAGTGACACTTGGACAGAAATGCTGTTAAATAAAGAAATATAAGAATCACCTGCCGGAATCAAAATATGGCAGATACATGTACCTTTAGTTTTAAAGGCCTTTGTTTACTGATCAGTTGTTCTTGTTAAGCTTCATAGTAGGTTGGGAATGCTGTAACAATGAAAATATAATGATCTTCCATACCCGATAATATGTTTGAATTGGTTGCAGCAAGATGCAAAACTTGTTCTGCGATAAGTATGTATTTCTGTTAGAAAAGGGGTTCCATAATTCTTCAAAGTTCATTCTTTTCTTGGAATAAAACTAAAATGAGTGGCTTCTTCTGTGAAGACAGAAAAAAAAATAAGAAAACTAATCAGATAAATGCCTTTCGTGCATCTGGTATGTGTGCAGGAGGAACAAAACACTTAGGGCTTACTACCAAGCTATAATAAAAACTGGAAAATGAATGTGATTAAGGTCGTGTCTGCATAATTTGCATAATCTATAATAAAACTTCCTAATATTTAGTACACATATTCTTTATTATCCCAAATAAAACGCTTTATATTCATTTTGCAATAATCAATGCCTCAGTGTTTGTATTCTTGGCCAAAATCAAAAATAAGTACTAAAACATATAAAGAGTCTAAGTTGACAAAACCGTTATATTTAGGCCAACTGACCTGATATGTTGTTTCAACTTAATATTAATATATATGAAAATATGTATCAGAATATATGAAAATTTGCCGAACAAGCACACATTCATACTCGAGAAAATATCAGAAATTTGGATGGTAAAGTACTCCATTTACCTCGAACAATGAAATTTTGGTGTTCAATTTTGTCATAAAGGGTAATTTATTTTAAACTGTATTATTTCCCTTTAAAAAAATGATTGAAAAGCAAATGATATCATCGATAGAATAAAACCATATACACATTATTATAACATCAAATGACTAAATACCGAAGTTACTGTGAATTTAAATTCTGCATATGCGCATTTCGACAACTTATGTCTCTTCAGTGCAGATAAAATCGAAACGTTTGGAAAACAATAAACTCAAAGGTGTTTAAAAACTGATAGAGAACAAATAACCAATATAATCTAAATGTGAAGCCAAAATCGGCTAAGGACAGAGATTTGCATGAGGGAGATAGTCCTTAGTTTTCAATAAAATTTACAAAAATTTAGATATTGTAAGGTTCCAAATAGAATCGGCTTTCGGGTCAGCACCGAAGTACTGACTACTGGGCTGGTGAATACCCTCGGGGACTAACAGTCCACCAGCAGTGGCATCGACCCAGTGGTAGCAAATTACTTAATACCGAAGTTACTGTGAATTTAAATTCAGCATATGCAAAGATGTCCATTGCTGTTTTGGCACTGTGCCAATCTTTATTCTTTTCATACTCTATTTATTCTTTTAACAAGAGTCTTAGTAATTCACGCGATCACGTGACTTGCACATGCGCGAATTAAAATTCTAATGTACAATTTTAAGGCTATATTGTAGGCTACATTGGAATATATTATATCAAAATTCCAGGTGGCTTTATTGCAACCCATCCTTTCTATAAAACGCGATTTTTTTTCTTGTTAGCAAGTTTGACTATTGGCTTGGTAAATACCCGCGGAGACCATTGGCATGAACCCAATGGTTTCAAATGCAAAACAAATATCCATATCTTATACTGAATCCAGAGTGGTCGAGGTTGTTTAAATTTATTATGTTGATTAAAAAGATAAAGACAAACTCTGCTCATTGAATTTTGATAATTTTTGTACATATGTTAGTTCTTTTCTTCTTTTTTCAAGCTGATACTACATTATATTCTTTGTCAATACATTATAACGGTCAAACATCTGATTCATGGGTATCAAACAAAACGTGACAAATAATTGATTTTATAGAAAGTATAACTAACTCTGTAATAGATTGTCTTTAACACCTGGACTTGATGATTTAACACGCTATTTTTTGAATTCTCAAAACGTTTTGATATTAACTGAACCGAGGACCCATTACTTGTCACAAAAGGCTCTTGAAGCATTTTCAAAGTGTGCACCATCATTTATTTAAGAAAGAGAAATATGCCATGCTTTTATTTTGCTTGTGAATCTAGCAGATGCTTCTGCGTTCGAAAGATTAATCCGTTGATCATATCTCAATATTGGCACTCTGTTTGTTCCTTACAACAGACGAATAATTACTGATTTCTAAAAGCTTGTGCAAGACAGCTCAACTATATTTTAAACTATAGAAGGTCTTGTTCGGAAGTTTGATGCACTTTAATGGATTCTTGCCCACGGGTTATAATTTATAAAACAAGTTCATTGGTAAACAAATGTAGGATCAAAACGTGTTCGATGTTTTGATTAAAACTTTAATTGACTCACTGATAGTGAAACGGGTGCGCTAAAAGAGAAAGACATGCCTATCCTTCTGGCGCACTTCTGGTTTCTCAGGATTTTGCCATTTCAGTTATGGTGCACTTGTTCTTGAGAGAATCTCTCATATGGATACGCTATCACACTTTCATATTTTGGCCTTTTTATTTTTGTAATCTATAATTGTAATTCTTACCACCTACTTATTGTGCCCACATCTCATGATTTTATTTTGCCAAGTTTTCTTACAATTTGCTCGATGAGTGCCCTGTGGTTGTTTAAATGTTGTAATTGCCGTCTGTCGTCTTTTTGTCGGGCAGTGGATGACAGCGATTGTAAGAACACTTCGCCAGTTAAGTTTATGTTTGTTGACGATCCCGCATATATGGATCATTAGGTTAAAAAGCATGGATGTAGAGTTGCTCGACAATTAGCAATGAATTCCGCTAAAACCGGTGATAGGGGCCGTCTTGAACTTGCTATGAGGTATGAGTAAAGTTCATTGTTGAAGGCTTCATGGCAACTTCAAGATGAAGAACAACAAAAAAAAGGCGTTGTTCCATTGCTTATTATTACAATGTATTTGTAGAGACTTTGTCTCATTTGCATTTACTCAATATCCCTTCATTGTTAAATTTGATACTATAACTGCCTTAGTTTTGGTTGTATCTTTTTTTTATTACAGTGTCTTGTGTCTGTCTCATGTCTTAGTTTTGTCTCCGTTTTTTTTCTTCGTTTTTTGTCATGTGTTCGGACTTTGATTTTTGTAATAACACATCATTTGTTCCCTTCCTAATTCTTTAACTGTTCTAAAGAATATAATCAACTATTTGAGCATTAAAGCATGGTTTATCCTCAATTGATGAAGAATGTTGGAAAGTTACAAATTAAGCTTTGCTGCAATGGGTTGAATTTAACATTATCTTGATATTTGAAAAGCTGATACTGATAAATTAATTCGTTTCTAATGTAAATCATTCGATGTTGATTGATTCACCTTAAGTCATTGTGCAGTCACATTTGTTACTTTTGTGTAAACCATTCAACGTTGATTGATTCTTCTGTAGTTATCGTGCAGTTACATCTAATACTAAATAGTAAACCATTCAACGTTGATTGATTCACCTATAGTCATTGTGTAGTTACATTTGTTACTTAAGTGTAAGCCATTCAACGTTGATTGATTCACCTGTAGTAATTGTGCAGTTACATTTATTACTTAAGAATAAACCATTCAACGTTGCTTGATTCCTTTAAGGTCATTGTGCGGTTGCATTTGTTAATTATGTGTAAACAATCAACGTTGATTGATTCACCTGTAGGCATTGTGCAGTTGCATTTGTTACGTAGGTGTAAGCCATGCAACGTTGATTGATTCACCTGTAGTAATTGTGCAGTTACATTTATTTTTTAAGTGTAAACCATTCAACGTTGCTTGATTCATTGTAGTCATTGTGCAGTTACATTTGATAATTATGTGTAAGCCATTCAACGTTGATTGATTCACCTTTAGTCATTGTGCAGTTAAATTTGTTACTTGCGTGTAAAACATTCGACGTTGATTGATGCACCTGTAGTCATTGTGCAGTTACATTTTTTTACTTATGTGTAAACCATTCCAAGTTGATTGATCCACCTGTAGTCATTGTGTGGTTATATTTGTTAGTTATGTGTAAACAATTCCACGTTGATTGTTTCACCAGTAGTCATTGGGCAGTTATATTTGTTACTTATGAGGAAATTATTCCACATTGATTGATTCACTTATAGTCATTGTGCAGTAACATTTGTTTCTTTTGTGTAAACAATTACCGGTCGATTTACATGTAGTCATTGTACAACTACATTTTTAACTTATAAGTAAACAATTCAAGGTTGATTGATTCACAAGTAGTAATTTTGCTGTTACTTATGTGTAAAGCATTTCACGTTGAATGATTTACCTGCAGTCATTGTGCAGTTTAATTTGTTACTTACGTGTAAACCTTTCCGCGTTAATTGATACACCTGTAGTCATTGTACAGTTACATTTGTTATTAAATTGTAAACCATTCTACGTTGATTGATTACCTGTAGTTATTGTGCAGTTACATTTGTTACTTATTTTTAAACCATTCCAAGTTGATTCACCATTACTCATTGGGCAGTTACATTTCTTGCTGATGTGTAAAACATCCCAAGTTGATTGATTCACCTGTGGTCATTGTACAATTGCATTTGTTACTTATGTGTAAACCATTCCACGTTGATTCACCTGTAGTAGTTTAGTCTTTGTGCAGATACATTTGTTACGTAAAAGTAAACCATTCCACGTTGATTGATTCCACGTTGATTGATTCACCTTTAGTCAATGTACAGCTATATTTGTTACTTTAGTTTAAACCATTGAACGTTGATGAAACCATTGCACTCATTGTTCAGTTACATTTGTTATTTATGTGTAAACCATTCCGCGTTCGATTGATTCTTCTGTAGTCATTGAGCAGTTATATTTGTTACTTATGTGTAAACCATTCCACGTTGATTGACTCACATGTAGTCATTGAGCAGTTACATTTTTACTTATGTGCAAACCATTTCACCTTTATTTACCTGTAGTCAGTGTATAGTTACATTTGTTACTAATGTGTAAACCATTCCAAGTTGATTGATTCACCTGTAGCTATTGTGCAGTTGCATTCGTTACTTAAGTGGGAACCATTCGACGTTGATTGATTAAACTGTAGTCATTGTGCACTTACATTTGTTACTTATGTGTAAACCATTCCACGTTGTTTGATTCACCTGTTGTCATTTTGTAGTTAGTGAAAACCATTCAATGTTGATTGATTCAACTGTAGTCAGGCATGGGGTATTGCTAATGTGTAATGGTAATGCATTGCAATGCATTACACATTTTCAATTTATTCAATGTAATGTGTAATGCAGCATTTTTTGCATTACATGTAATGGTAATTAAATGCATTACTATCAAAAAAATGTATGTAAGTCATGCATTACACTGCATTACGTTGCATTACCTTTTCCTGCTGTACTAACATAGAAGGTGATTAACAGAAAAAAGGATATAAAATAAGACTTAAATTGTATAAGGCCACGTCATAGTAATTAGGCATCCATTTTACTGCATGATTTTCATTTAAAAAATTATAATTAAATAAAAGATAAGTTAGAACATGTCAAGAAATTTAATGTGTTATGTCCTAAGTGATGAACAGTATAAAAGAAAATATTTTATCCGGGTTTAATCAAGTCATAAAACTGTGTTACCTAATGTACAACATGACATTCTTTTGGTCTACAAGTCTGTATTCTTCATGGCAACTAAAATTTTCCGCTTTTTATTATCAATTTGTATTTTTAAATTTCATTTGCAGAAGCAATCTTGAAGGTGTGTGTTTTGATTCATTACCTTAAAGACCCCCCCCCCCCNTCATACTATAGACAAGTTTTTGATACAATACATTTCTTAAATTAGATTAAAAGTTTGGACTCTGTTGTAAAAACAAACTCAATTAACAATGGTGTCAAATTAATTGATCAAGACATTGCTGTCCACTGTAAACACTTTCTATCCCATTTTAATTACCTGTAATTTAAATCTTAGGCAACAGGTGGTGTCTAGTTTTAAGTAAATTTTATAATCAAGTATTTTCAAGTTTGCATTTCAAATGATTTTAAATTTGATTTCAATTTTTATGGTTTTAGTGTAAACATATCTAAAGATCTGAAATAATTGTTTCTTATCTAGTGCTTTCAGTTTTATTATTGTATAACTGATATTTTATATGTGTACATATCTTGATATTGCCATAATAAAATTGATATAATTGGGATAAAATGCCTCTGCTGGTGGACTGTTAGTCCCCGGGGGTATTCACCAGCCCAGTATTAGGTACTTCTGTGCTCACCTGAAAGCCGATGCTATTAGGAACCTTCAATATCTAATTTTAGTAAATTTTGCTGAAACCAAGGAGTATCTCACCCATGGAAAGCCCTGTCCCTAGCTGATTTTGACTTTCTTTTTAGATCATATTTGGTAGTTTGTTCTCTAGCAGTTTTTAAACATCTTTGACTTTATGGTTTTCCAAACATTTAGATTTTATCTGCATTGAAGAGACATAAGTTGTCGAAATGTGCATATGAAGAATCATAATTCACAGTAACTTCGGTGTTTAGTTATTTGTTGGATAAAAAAATGCAGAAACTTTAGACCATACATCTTTTTCTTTTTTTTTCCAGCAAAAGCATACAGATGCATATCTGACTTAATTTATTTGTTGATATAATGTCAAAATGTCATTTTAATTCAATGCATTTCTAAGCTAAAGTAATTGTAATTCAATGCATTTCTTTGCAAATCTCATGTAATGGTAATGTTACTTATGTTTAAACAAGTCACCGTTGATTGAGTAATCTGTAGTCATTGTCATATGCAGAAAGTAAATTCACAGTAACTTCGGTATTTACTTATTTGTTACCACTGGGTCGATGCCACTGCTGGTGGAATGTTAGTCCCCGAGGGTATTCACTAGCCCAGTAGTCAGTACTTCAGTGCTGACCCGAAAGCCGATTATTTTTGGAACCTTACAATATCTATTTTTTTCTAAATTTTGTTGAAAACTTAGGAGTATCTCCCTCATGCATAGCTCTGTCCTCAGCTAATTTTGGCTTTCCATTTAGATCATATTGGTTATTTGCTCTCTATCAGTTTTTCAATATCTTTGGGTATATGGTCTTCCAAACGTTTAGATTTTATCTGCACTGAAGAGACATAAGTTGTCGAAATGCGCATATGCAGAAAGTAAATTCACAGTAACTTCGGTATTTACTTATTTATTAGTTACATTTTTTACTGATGTTTAAACCAATTTTCGTTGATTGATTGACCTGTAGTCATTTTGCAGTTACATTTGTTAGTTATATGTAAACCATTCCCGGTTGATTGATTCACCTGTACTCATTCTGCAGTTCCATTTGTTCATTATGTTTAAAGAATTCCAGGTTGATTGATTCACCTGTGGTCATTGTGTAGTAACATTTTTTACTTATGTGTAAACCATTTCACGTTGATCCACTTGTAGTCAGTGTATTGTTACATTTGTTACTAATATGTAAACCATTCCAAGTTGATTGATTCACGTGTAGTCATTGTGTATATACATTTGTTACTTATGTTTAAAGCAATCTTCGTTGTGCAGTTACATATGTTACTTAAGAGTAAACCGTTCCTCGTTGATTGATTCACCTTTAGTCATTGAACAGTTCTATTTGTTACTTAAGTGTTAACCATTCAACGCTGACTGATACACCTGTAGTCCTTGTATAGTTACATTTGTTACCTAAAAGTTAACCATTCCACGTTAATTGATTTACGCTTAGTCGTTATACAGTTACATTTTTTACTTATGTGTTAACCATTTCACGTTGATTCACCTGTAGTCAGTGTGCAGTTTTATTTGTTACTAATGTGTAAGCCATTTGAACTTGATTGATTCACCTGTATCCATTGTGCAGTTACATTTGTTACATAAGTGTCAACCATACGACATTGATTGATTCAACTGTAGTCTTTGTGCAGCTACGTTTGTACCTTATGTGTAAACCCTTCCACGTTGATTCACCTGTAGTCATTTAGTCATTGTGCAGTTACATTTGTTCATCATGTGTAAACCATTCCACGTTGTTTGATTCACCTGTAGTCATTCTTTAGTCACATTTTCACTTATGAGGAAACCATTCAACGTGGATTGAATCACATGTAGTCATTGTTCAGTTACATTTGTTACTTATTTGTAGACCATTCCACGTTGATTCACCTGCAATCATTTTGTCATTGTGCAGTTACATTTGTTACTTATGTCTAGACCAATCCACGTTGATGGGTTCACCTGAAGTCATTATGCAGTTACATTTGTTAGTTATATGGAAACCATTCTGAGTTGATGGATTCACCTGTAGTCATTGTACAGTTACATTTGTTACTTAATTGTGAACCTGTCTACGTTGATTGGTTCACCAGTACTCATTGTGCAGTTGCATTTGTTACTTTAGTGTAAACCTTTCCACATTGATTGATTCCTCTGTAGTCATTTCACAGTTACATTTGTTACTTATGTTTAATCCATTCCAGGTTGAATAACCTGTAGTTATATGCAGTTTAATTTGATACTTTTGTGTAAACCATTCCACGTTGATTAATTCTTCTGCAGTCACTGTGCGGTTATATTTATACTGATATATAACCATTTCATGCTGATTCACCTGTAGTCAGTGTGCAATTACGATTGTTACTAATGTATAAACCATTCTAAGTTGATTGATTCCTCTGTAGTCATTGTGCAGTTAGAATTGTTACTTATTCTGAAAAAATCTACGATAATTCACCTGTAGTCATTGTGCAGTTACATTTGTTACTTATCCAGAAACCATTCCACGTTCATTGATTCACCTGTAGTCATTGTACAAGTTACTTTTGTTATATAAGTGTTAACCATTCCAAGTTAATGGGTTCACCTGTAGTTATTGTGCAGTTTCATTTGTTACTGATGTGTAAACCATTCCACTTTGATTGATCACCTGTAGTCATTGTGCAATTACATTGGTTACTTAAGTTTAAACCATTCCACATTAATTGATAATCTGTAGTCATTGTGCAGTTATATTTGTTACTTATGTGTAAACCATTCACCGTTGATTGATTCACCTGTAGTCATTGTGCAGTTACATTTGCTACTTAGGAGTAAACCATTCCACATTCATTGATTCCCCTGTAGTCATTGTACAGTTACATTTGTTTCTTAAGTGAAAGCTATTCAACGTTGATTGATACACCTGTAGTCCTTGTATTGTTACATTTGTTACTTAAGAGTAAATCATTCCACGTTGATTCACCTGTAATCATTTAGTCGTTGAGCTGTTGCATTTGTTACTTTAAGAGTAAACAATTTCACGTTGATTGATTCACCTTTAGTCATTGTTCAGTTTCATTTGTTACTTAAATGAAAACCACACAACATCGATTGATTCACCTGTAGTCATTGTATCAATTGCTTTAGTTTTTTTCACAAAAAGGTGATTGTAGTCAGTGTCGAAAGGTTTTTCAAGAGCTTTTATGACCATTCAATTAGATAATTATATTGATGTTTGTAATTTTATATGGTCTAATATATCAACGTGACAAGTTTCGGTTATATATGCACATCTAAAATGGGTCTACAATCGACGCAAAAGTCTTTTTTCAGTAATAGGTAATACGCTTGCTAATTTGAGTTCGGTTGGAACTATATCTGTAGATTAAAAATAATAGGATATAGAGTAAATACAAATGAGACAAAGTCTCTAAAGATACATTGTAATACTTAGCAATGGAACAAAGCTTTACGTCTTGTTTTTCATTTTTAAGTCACCATTAGGCCTTCAACAATTAGTTTTACTCATACGTCATAGTAAACTCAAAACGGTCCGTAGCAACGTGTGGAATTCATTGTGAGGTGTCGACCACAGCCCTGATCCTCCTGCATTTAAACTTAAAATTGCACATCTGATGCCATGAAAAAAGAAACTAGTCTCTTAAATATATGTTAAAAAATACGTCTATTCTAAATTATGTTGATCTTTTGAAGTTTATTGTGAAACAATATAGTTACAAACTATATTTTTCCGGTATATCAAAATCGAATAATTGTGCATGGAAAAGAAATGTTTAATTCTGCAAATACGTATGTTATATATATACAGTATCATCAGACTATAATGCATGCTCCTGCAGTAAGAAATGACAAAAAACACTACCTACCAAACAATTTTGGAGAACGGATCAATCAAGATCAGCGATCAGCTTGGTATGTACTTGCTAGTAGAAAATAATACTCCTTCTAAAACTCACTTTGCAAGAGGAAAACTCGGTTCATATATGATAAGCTTTAGAAACACATAAGATAAGAATTATTTTATGCAAAGATACACTTTTTGCTACATTGAAGTAGGTTTTTAGGAGTGAAACCAGGTTTTTCAGAACAAAACAAGCTTTTGCGGAGTAAAGCAAGGTATTCTAAGAAACTCATCTTTCCCAGAGGCAACTAAGATTTAGGCTCAGAAACTTATTTGATGCTGAATTTGTACGTATTTCTAAGAGGAAACTCATATTTGCTGTACGAAAGTCGAGTTTGATCCTGGGAACTGCCTGTAAAACCTGTATTTTCTTAACAAAACCGGATTGCTCTATCATTTGGTTAATTTTGCTTGCAATTTTATGCACAGATTTCCCGTTGAAAGGTTAGTGTTTTTCTTCAGTGCCACAGGAGTTTGTGCTACGTTGTAGAAATGCATAGCTCTTACCGATGGAAATATGGTTATTTTTATCACTATTAGTATATGCATAGTTATAAGTATATCCTTAGCTATCCATAGAAAAGCTTCGATCAATATTGTATAAAGACCCCGTCTAGATTTATCAAAGGAGAGCAGATTCACTGAGTGTCGTCCTGAAGGTGAACTTCCTGCCACTACCCTTTTTGCCTGTTTCACTTATACATATACTGACAAAATTTGTTTCCTCTTGTAATGCAGCACCTTCAAAAATGTACCTTCGATACCTTGTTCAAATTGTTATAGTTTAGAACATACCCGACTCTGCATCACGTAAAAATATAATCTACCGGGATAAACCTGAACTAAAACCGTGTTGTTTCTGAACAATTTTTGAAGGGTTATGAAATATTTAACGACACAAAATTAGTTGGGAGATCATCTTTTAATAATGCGTTACATGTCTTTGGAAAGCTCATCAATTCTATTTTCAGAATATGGTATTATCTTAAAGAATATATGAAGACATGCTGAAGAAAATGTCCACAATGTAGGTGCGTAAAAGTCCGTAAATCGTTATTTTTCAAGACATTCTGACATTTAGCTTTAATGACTTCTCCAAATAGTAATGTCCAAGATATCACAAACATTCAAAAAATCATATAGAGTACCTCTGTATATTTTGATTTTTTAACAACTGCAAAATATAAGTTTGGTTAAGAATACCCAAAACTATGGTTGGCAAATCAGAGAAGTTGATTGATGTTTTACATTGTCTTTTTGTTATAATATTTCAATTAGTGTTGAAATAGGAACGGTAAACCGGTAGTTGTTAAGATTTTGTGTTTCGCTTCATTAACGTGTATAATATACGGTAATTTAACAAACATTTCCTACATTACAACGAAACGAATTTCTCCTCAACAAAAGCCAAATCCGTCAAGTTGCAGATAATACCTTCCAAGTTACAAGTCGGATATTAGGATAACACTTACCGACAGAAATACACGGAGGTCCTACACTTTTCGATACGTGTAGGTTTCTTGCATAATAATTACCTTGGAATGGTAAAAATGATATCAAATTGATAAATAACTACTTAGACAAAGTAAATTATCCCACCTTTCATTTGTTTTAGGGAAATTCTAATGCCCAAATGTGAAGACCTGTAATTGCTTTTTCATAAGATAAGAAAATCGTTATATCCACCCGATTTTAAAAACTCATAGCAAATTATTAATGAACCGCTATCGATTTGCCATCAAAGAGCGGTCCGAAAAGGTCTCTTGAAGGAAACCCGACTCTATTGTTGTTCTAAACCCTGACATCTCATACGGAAAAAAACAATTACAATTGATGACATAATGATTTTTGCGCATACATTTTTTTCTGAAATTCCGGGCTCAGACTATTATAATCTTGAATTCCCGAGCCACAGAACTTTCAATCTGACATCTCAAAAAAAATTAAAGAGACAATAATTTATTGGGAGAAATATATAAATATATTAGGTGACAAAATTTTATGAGAAAACAAATTCACTGAATTTATTGAAACATTTGGGCAAATTATAATATATATATTTCAGGATTGTATATTTATTGGATTCTCTCCAGATACCAAGTTTGTAACGTGCTGTAAATATAAGTAGTACTACCTGGTGTTATCAACATGTACATCACAAAACAGTTTGAAACATGACAAAAAAAGCATAGAACAAGTAGAACATTTAATTACCTGTCTATGGGACCAAGCTATTCTTAAAGATAATATACCTATTTAAAATCCCACATCTTGTGGCTAAACACACATTTGGAGGAACTTTCAAACTATATATAAACCAATAACAGACTGTCAAAGATCACCAGACCACCGAAACCAACAATTTAACTGAAAGACTAAAGTCACCTGGCAATCTCCCAGGCTAGAAATGTCCATTGGTACCTCTTAGTTATTAAATACCGGAAAAAAATAACTAAATAATGAAGTTACTGTGAATTTATTTTCTGCGCATTTCGACAACTTATGTCTCTTCAGTGCAGATAAAATCTAAATGTTTGGAAGACCATAAGATCAAATATAAAATGATAGCATATGGTCTACACCAAAAAAATATCTCACATAAGTACAATTTCTATACTCCATACCTTATATAAATTAAAGGAAAAACTGTTCACTACCCTTTCAAAATATTGATGTAAATTTTGAGATTTTTCTCAAAATTACAGAAGTTCAAGGACCTATAGAAGAAAGTTTGCTTTTTATTTCATAATCGTTGCAATTTGTTAGTGTTTTAATGTACTCTTTTAAAAATATAGCATGTTAACATGATGTTGATATGTTTTAATTGACCAAACTATCACTTTAAATAGACAAATAAAACTGACATTTTAATATATTCTATTACAACACAATATTTGCCTTTGGCTGCATTTTATCTATGAGTAGTTCAAATTCATGAAAAGTTGCTTTAAAATGAAAATACACAATATATTGCAATACAACTAATACAAATTATATAATTTGTATAATTTGTAATATATATACTTCCTACATTTATAAAACTTACTCTAAAAATTTTCAATTTTTCGTCTATCTTCGCATAAAAATAACCAGATTACGCGAAATGTTTGTTGTATATGTAACATTTATATCAATATTTAATAGTTTTGACAGCCATTTGTAGACTTAAACTGAATATTTTGCACGAAATTGATGAAAAGTGGATATTTTCATTACTTTAGATTAGTCCAAAATTCACTGTTAAATCGTTAACTATGTCAAATCTGGAGAACATATCTGCAAATATGCTAATTTATTGCTGTAGGCGATGCATTAAAAAAGCATGGCGAGATTAATGTGACTCTAAATTCCAAAAATCTTATCTCTCCTCCAACAAATTTTCTCTAAAATTGTCTTTGTTCGCATAAAAATAACAAGAACCCGCAGAATGTATGTTGTATATGACGATTCTGCGTGTTTTTTGTCATGATTTGATACTTTATCAGCAATTTGTCGAGTTAACTCAATATTTTGCCCTAAATTGAGGAAAAATTGGAATTTCTCCATTTAAGATTCGTCCAAAATTCACTGTTAAATCGTTCAATATGTCAAATCTGGAGGACATATCTTAAGTTATGCCAATTAATCGTTACAAGTGAAGCATAAGTTGTCTTTAAACATTGTTCCTTACACACAATTCCCAAGTTTAAGAACATAAAAACTTCGGACCTTAAAGGGGACATGTCATATACTATTTATGACTCAGTTTAGTTAAAAATTAACCAAATGGATTCAGATTTTTAAAGGCATTGCCACAGGGTTCCTTTTTGAACTAGTTTCTTTTGCTGTTTTTTGTATCATTTTGGAATTTGTTGTATTTGCTAATTGACCAGATATCCCAAAAGGTATTTACAACCCCATAGTCAGACTTCGTTGACATAAAAAAGATACCTCGCCATTTATAGAAATTTACTCTTTTTATCGAAGTGTAATCCCTTCAAAATACTGAGGCCTCTTTCCATGTATTGCACTCGATTGAAATCTTTTTAGTGGATTAGGCATCGTTTTCGATATCTTTTGTAATGACTACATCTTTTTAACACTTCTTTTGAGAAAGGCTTTACATATCATTTGATTCTTATGCTGCAATGAGATGAGAGGTTACTCCTTAGCACAAGTGAATTGCAAAAATTAAATAACTTTTTATTATGCAATTTGGGTACTTGTTTTATTTTGAAACCATTCGCCCGATGCAACTGCTAGTGGAGCAGAGGTCCCCGAGGGTATTCACCGACCAAACTATTCAACGCAAGGCTCCAGACTTTTTAAATGCATTTCAAAAGAATAGTCGCTTGAACTATTTTTATTCTGCGCATTACCACCAATCTCATACAAATATAAACAAACACATTTCTGGATATCTAAGTGAAAACAGATTCTTCAGACACAATGCGAACCGAAACTTCAAGGTTTTCCACATGGAATTAATTCAATTAAGGAACTTTTATTATTGATCGTATGAGACAGAATATGACAATGACATGACATAGCATTAAAAAAGTCCCTAGCTCCGATTTGAAAGGAATTCATTGAAATCTAGCAAGCGAAACTTCATTCATGATAGTATTATTTGCGGTTGTTGGGTTGTCAACTAATATGGTATAAACTGGCAAAGTGTTATTACAACTGTTGTCATCTATTGTCCAACAAAAGAAAACTGTCCCAATGTACGAACGCCTACAAAACATTGATCTAGTCAATTGCAGGAAAAGTTTACAACAAAAAAAAAATACATAAATTCGGGCACTACACAAAAATGCTCAGAATAACCCCCTCCCCCCAAAATAGATAAATAAATAAATAAATAAATAAATAAATAAAACATAAAATGCTAAAATTTGAAAGTTTGCTTGTGTATCCATATCAGACATGCTCTCAAGACTTGGATTACAATAGCTTAAATATTGTTTACAATGTCTCTTGGTAGATCCTAGTAATATCATATTACTAAAATGACATAGAAGTAGGAATGTTCTAAGAATGTAGTCAGTGTAACAGTACTCGAAGATACAACTACCGATTTTTTTTTCTTAGTAAGTGCATAATGTTTCATACCTATCACTTCTGCTTTTGTCAATATACCCAAATATAGATTCAAAACTTAATTTATTTTTCCGTCTTTTTGATATAGTTAATATAACCTGAATAAAACATTTAGATACTAAAGCCCGTAACGTTTGTTTTCTCTAGCCTATTGTTTCCATTTAGAACGTTAAAAGGGTGATTTCTGAAACCCTAAAATTTGCTTGAATTAATGTTACAACAGAAAACCTGGAAAGTTTATTTTAAATAAATAATTGTAAGTTCATTAAATCCGTCACTTTAATTTAGTCCATATACTTATGAACTCGTTACTTTTGTTGTCTCTAGTCCATTGTTCACATTTAGAACATCTAATACCCAGGAATTTGTGTTATCAATATTGTCAGAGAAAACTTGGAAATGAATACAAAATAATGTACACGAGACATGCGGTATAAAATAAGTCTTTAAGCCGATCTTTTTCTCCACTCTTATCAGGCAGAATTCATTAAATAGCTTCTTCAAAATAAAGACGAAAACTGGCTCAGTCCTTAAATTTCAGCTTCCGTTGTACAGATTATATTTCATCACTAAATAACCCTCCCTTTGGTGATTTTCTTCATCTTATTGGTCCAAAAGAGCTTGAAATTTAAGATACTACAGATACTTCCTATTCGGCCTCGTTCCTTGACCCTCATCTTCAAATTGACAACAGAGGTACATTACAAAATAGGTTGTATGACAAATAGACTACTAAAGCAAGGGTACGTTACCAAAAAGGGATCATCTTGTGGATCGCTTATGGATATCTGTTTCACTGATGACAACAGATCTTTCCTTCTAAAATTAATAGGAAAAAGAAGGAAAACGGGGAATTTGTCAAAGAGACCACGACCAAAAGAGGAGTAATAACAACTCAAAGCCATCATAAGATCTTCAATGAACGGTGAGGAAACCCCACACCCAACGGCGGGTCGTAGTTTGCCCCTTAATAAAGTTTTGTTTTTCCTCTATCAGATTTGACTTTACTACCGGGGTTTAGATGTTCAACGCGGCGGATGTCTTCTCAGAAGCAGGGGATGCTTGCTCTACCGGTACACCTAATCCCACCCATGGCTTATTGGGGCCGTGTTGTTCATCTGTATGCGTGTCTTCATTTTTCTTCTTTGTCCCGTACTCAAGTGGTGTCCTTGTTTCTTAGTGTTTCCTATGTTGCCTTTGTCCATGGATTGTTCGTTCTTTTGACTGACGGTTGTGTTCTCACTTACTCTACAGCTAAAACATAAATAAATAATACGTACACCAACGTCATTTACTTTTGTGCATATAAGAATTAAACAAAAAGCTGAGATTATTCTATTCCCTTGTCAACAAAAGCATTGGAAAAAACCTCAATGCATTCACAGTTCATTACCCCATCCATATTTAGTCCGCTTATATACCCTTTTGAAAATAATACAAACATTACATAAACGGTGGAACAGGGTCTATTTTTTATATAATTTACGTTAGGCCAATGTAGAATAAGAGCTTTTTATTGCTATCAGTCTACATTAAGTTGAATCAAAATTATACTAAACACACTAAATTTTCGCAAAAGTGTAGATTTTTGTTTGAATTTTGTACAAAGAGTGATATTTCTGCTTTCAAACATATCAATTGTCAAAAAATGAGTTTATCGTATGAAAGTTGCGTATTCTTCTTGTTTTGCAGCATAAACAAGGACATAGACTAGCTAAGAGAAGGAAAAGAATAAAGTCTGTTAAGATTCTTGTTTTATATTTGTTCAGCAAACTCTAGTTTGTTCATTGTTCATATCTGAAAATAATCCTTTTTGTAGTCATTAACTTTTGCTACATTGCTATAATATCTCGCCAAAAAACGGAAGGGATTGACACAGATCCGGAAACGTAGAATTTTAAAGTCAACACAGCCGATACCTTCAAACCCCCACCCTATTTGTAACCCGTGTAGGTTAATGAAATCATAACCGCTGGGATGTTTTAACCGTAATACACCAATTTTATCTGAAAAATTGGGATACATACTAAAAATCACCATTTATTGTTCAAAATTTTATTCTTTTAACATAACATCAAGCGAAGGGATGCCTTTATTATACCTGAAAAAAACAATTTACTTCTTAGTATTCTAGATAAAAAAAAAAAAAAAAAAAAAAAAA
>MJUU01004062.1:337-10782 GCA_002080025.1 Modiolus philippinarum
TAAACTATGTTCTGCGCTGGCGGCCATGTTTTTTCATGGATCGAAAAAATTTCGGCAAACTAAGTAAAGGACCTTCCATACATCATTCCTGTAAAGTTTGGTTCCATTTGCTTCAGTAACTTCAGAGGAGATAGCAAATATTTGCTTTTCCCATAGGGTCCCATGTTTAACTATGTTCTGCGCTGGCGGCCATGCTTTTTCACGGATCGAAAAAAATTCGGCAAACTAAGTAGAGGACCTTCCATACATCATTCCTGTAAAGTTTGGTTCCATTTGCTTCAGAAACTTCAGAGAAGATAGCAAATATTTGCTTTTCCCATAGGGTCCAATGCTAAACTATGTTCTGCGCTAGCGGCCATGTTTTTTCACGGATCGAAAAAATTTCGGCAAACTAAGTAAAGCACCTTCCATTCATCATTCCTGTAAGGCTTGGTTCCATTTGCTTCAGTAACTTCAGAGGAGATAGCAAATATTTGCTTTTCCCATAGGGTCCCATGTTAAACTATGTTCTGCGCTGGCGGCCATGTTTTTTCACGGATCGAAAAAATTTCGGCAAACTAAGTAAAGCACCTTCAATGCATCATATCTGTAAAGTTTGGTTCTATTTGCTTCGGTTACTTCAGAGGAGGTAGCAAACATTTGCTTTTCCCATAGGGTCCCATGTTAAACTATGTTCTGCGCTGGTGGCCATGTTTTTTCACGGATCGAAAAAATTTCGGCAAACTAAGTAAAGGACCTTCCATACATCATTCCTGTAAAGTTTGGTTCAATTTGCTTCAGTAGCTTCAGAGAAGATAGCAAATATATGCGTTTTCCCATAGGGTCCAATGTTAAACCTAAGTTCAGCGCTGGCGGCCAGGTTTTTAGGCGGATCGGAAAAATTTCGGCAAACTAAGTTAAGGACCTTCTATACATCATTCCTGTAAAGTTTGGTTAGAATTGGTCCAGTGGTTTCTGAGGAGATAGTCAAAATGTAAAAAGTTTACGGACGGACGACGGACGCCAAGTGATGGCAAAAGCTCACATGGCCTTTTAGGCCAGGTGAGCTAAAAATAAAAAAAACATCATAATTTTGAAAATTTTACGGAAAAATGGCAATAACTCTTAAACGGGTTGTCAGATTTTCTTCAAAATTTCAGCATGCTTATCATTTTTACCCCCATGTCAGATTTTTGATATCTGTAACGGTTTTTGAGTTATTTGCCAAAAAACTGTAATTTACCCCTATGTTCTATTTTTAGTAACAGCAGCCATGTTGTTTGACCTAAGACATACAAAATAACAAATTTGAAACTAGATACCCTAGTGATGATTCAGTTAAAGTTTGGTTCCGTTTGACCCAGTGGTTTCAGAGGAGAAGATTTTTGAAAGTGAGCTAACGACGGACGGACGACGGACGCCAAGTGATGGCAAAACCTCACCCTGGCATAGCCAGGTGAGCTAAAAAACAGTACTAAATCGCTCCAAAAAACACAACCTCGAAGAACAACAATGCCTACTGTGTCAGTGGGGGAAAGTTACGATTACACTTGTCTATGATATATCGGAAAACGAATACCGAAGCAAGAAAAGGAAAGGAGAAATTCTAAAAACATAATTCCAACATCACGGCGATTGATTGATACTCATGCCCAATATGAAGGTTCGCAAACCTCATTAGTGATGTCTCAAAATCTTTTTTTTTTTTCATGCAAAATAGCATTTTGTTTGATAAAAGTTTTGATAAGACCCCTGTATAACATAGACAACTTAGACAACTTTATTCGCACAAACACATTTACAATAAATGGTTATAACACAATATATAAAGCAAATGAACAACAAATTATATAGACAAAATTCTCTGGGGCGGCGGTGACTATATTTGAATATATATTGGCTATGTCCTAATTTCCAGACATTTATTTGAAAATGAAATAAGAGCCTTCAGTGTTGGTAAGGAACTGCTGTTCAATAGAAAACGTATGTTGCTCTCAGTTAAGTAGTTAAAGTTTTTACAAATAAGCTTAAGTTTTTGGATCAGATCTTGTCTGAAAGCATTATAAGCTGGACAGTATAGAAAAAAGTGCTTCTCGTCCTCAATTTGTCCAGAATTGCAGACAAGACAAATACGATTTGGCCTTGTGATATTTTTATGACGTCCTCGTTCAATTGCAAGGGAATGAGCGCTTATTCTTAATTTGCATACAGTGGCTCTGTCAGATTTAAATCTGCAGGAATCCACATATGCAGGTCTATTATTTACGACATGAATAAATCTATAAAAATCTAGTTTGTTATTTTGAGTTATACTATTATGTTGATTTTGAATAGCTTGGTCATTGATTCTCTGTTTAATGTTAACAATATTTTGTTTAATGATATGAGTATTAGAAGTCAAGTATCCAAAGCCTAATTTTTTTACCCAAACATGATTTAAATCTGCAGGAATCCACATATGCAGGTCTATTATTTACGACATGAATAAATCTATAAAAATCTAGTTTGTTATTTTGAGTTATACTATTATGTTGATTTTGAATAGCTTGGTCATTGATTCTCTGTTTAATGTTAACAATATTTTGTTTAATGATATGAGTATTAGAAGTCAAGTATCCAAAGCCTATTTTTTTTACCCAAACATGAACTGTTTTTATCCATTTATTTGAAGAAATATTTTTATAAATCTTATTAGCAAGAGTGTGGCTTGAATTTTCGATATAATCCCAAAAGTTAATTGTCAGAAGCTGAATTTTTCCATGAAGAGGGTATCTATTGAGTTCAGCAAGACAGGGTACATTGGTCGCCTTACAATTAACTCCTAATATTTCTTTAATAAATTTTAAATGCAAATTTTCATAAGGGTCTGAATCCTTAAAACTACAATTTACTCCCCAAACTTCAGAACCATAAAGGATTATTGGGATTACTAAAGTATTAAATAATATTTCTAAAAGGTTGCATGAATTGTTGAGACCAATAGTTTTCTTAATTTTAAGCCAAGCTTTGCGTCCTTTCTCAGTCAATAGCTTACATGAAATATTGATATTGCCTGTATATTTAATATTTACACAAAGGTAACAGTATGTTTTTACTGTTTCAATATAATTATCTTTGAATGTAAATTTATTTAAAAACGATTTCCCATTTGAATTGAAAACTATTACTTTTGACTTTTGCACATTAACTTCTAATTTCCATGATGAACAAAATTCATTTAAGATATTCAGGGATTTTTGTAACCCACTCTGTGTACTTGACAGCAGTATTATATCATCTGCAAAAAGGAGAGAATTGATGGAGAGATCACCAATTTTAATTGGTTCTGTTTGCCCAGCATTGAGGCTTGAAACAAGATCATTTATATATAAATTAAATAAGATGGGGTTGAGGTTATCTCCTTGCTTCACCCCACATTTTGAAGTAAATTTTCTACTTAGGCCTTGTTGAAACTTAAGTCTACAGCATGGATTTAAATACATATATTGAATAATCTTAAAAATTTGAACAGGAAAATCATAGTTGCATAATTTATAGAAAAGTCCTTCTCGCCAAACAGTATCAAAGGCTTTCCTTAGGTCAATAAATGCTGCAAATACTTTTCTTTTGTTAGATTTATAGTTTTCAACAATAGACTTCAGTGTGAATATATGTTCTGTAGTTCTAGATTTTGCTTTAAATCCTATTTGGTTTTCACAAATAAGGTTGTTACTATTAATAAATTTCATAACTCTATTTAAAACAATTCTATTGAATAATTTTCCCAAGTTTGAGGTTAATGATATTCCTCTATAATTTGATGGGTTAGATTTGTCACCTTTTTTGTGAATTAGAGAAATATAACTTTCATTCCACATTTTGGGATATTCCCCCTTTTTAAATATTAAATTAGATAATTTCAAGAAGGGTTCTAAAAGGTGAGGCATGCCATATTTTATCATTTCATTTGATATTAAATCATTTGCTGTTGATTTCCCATTCTTTAGAGTTTTAATTGCATCAATAATTTCACCTTTACAAAATGGTTCATCATATGAACTTTTCAGGTTAGGATCATTCAATTTATCCATAAGATTATGTAACTTGTTGATCACCGTTTTATGAAAGTCATTATTTGGAATTTTATTGGAGTGATTATAAATATCTTCAAAAAAATTAGTAAATGTTTATTTATTTGGAATTTCATCATTGTTAGCCATAGAACAGTTGTTTAATTTGTTTATCATGGCCCAAAATGTTTTAGGGTCATTGTTCATATTAGAATAAATATCATCGCATATTTTTTTCTTGTATTTGTTTTCTTCTACTTTGCATCTTCTTCTGTACTTAGAGAGAAAAGAGTAGTAGTTTTTTCTTTACTGTCCATTGTCGGGATATTTATTGACAAGGGAGACATAATTTTTAACAGTATTTCTGAGGTCGTGACAAGTGTCGGAAAACCATTCTTTCTTTTTAGATTTTTTCTTAATATTAGGGTGTTTACCTTTAATAAACTTTGCTGACATTTTTGCTGTATCATGCATTATTGAATTAAAAGTTTCAAGGACAGATTCACAATTATCATTATTGTCAAGCAAAAACATTTGAAGTTTAAGTTTTGTAGAGACACTTTGCAAATTAGCTTTATAGTTCTCAATTGCTACATTATTCCAAACAAATTTTCCTGGTAAAGGGAGAAGATTGTCTCTTGGTGTTTTATCATTAAAACAAGTGAGTAAACAACAACTTATTAAACAATGGTCAGAGATGGGAGTCAAATTTTTAACACAAAAATTACCAATTCTTTCTAATAGATTGGTTGATACAAGTGTGTAGTCTACTAAGCTACATCCATTATAAGTAAAACAAGTATATTTGCCTTGAAGATCTCCAATGGTACGCCCATTTAGTATTCTTAAGCTTGTTTCTTTACATAAATCGAGGAGTACTTTACCACTGGTATTAGGTAATTTTTTATCCATATTATTTCTAGGGGTAGGCGAGTCAATTAAGTAATTGTTATCTTCAGAATGGGGATGTAGGGACTCATTAGATACAATGAAGTCTGGATTAGTATTAGTATAGGCATTAAAGTCGCCTTGTATGAGTATATCTCCTTGTTGACTATACTGTGCAATATTATTAATGAGTTTTGTATATAAATCTTTCAAATCTTGTTTATTGCCCGTTGAATTTTCAGGCGAAAAATAGATAGTTCCAAGAAAAATATCTTTTTTCAAATCAAAAAAGTTTTTATCAAGTTTAATCCATACTATATCTTTATTACTAAAAGGTAATGTAGATACACCTTTACAAAGACCATTTTTAACATAAATTGAAATGCCACCAGAAAATCTTCTGGCTTTTTATGTTTGTTTCTTGTACTGCTGGTTAAAAAAGTAAAACCATTAATATCAATCTGGGGGTTGTCACCGCTGCTCCAAGTTTCAATTAAACTCAACATATGAACATTTGAAATTGCATTTAAAAAATCATCATCAACAGATTTGTTCAAGTTAAATCCTTGGATATTCCACATTGCAATATTAAGATTTCCATGATTAATATGAAAGGTTTTTACATTTATAAAAGAATATGTCATAAAGAATTATGGGACTATGAATGAGTGCTTTAAATTAATTTGATTATTATTTTGAAATATGTTTCATTTGTAAAATTCTCAAATATGTGAGAAGAAGAAAACAAAGGCTATGATTGTATAATAGAAAAAAGTGTGTGTTTTTTTTTCTAATAACGATAATGTCTTTCAAGAGTATCAATTGTGAATTTCATATAAATGGAATATACTTTGTCATCACAAGTTCAATATATTTGCAATGAATAAAGAATGAAAAGAGAGATAACTCCTCATGTACAAATAGAGGGTAGTAAACAAAAGAGAAAAAAGAAAAAAAAACAACACACAAAAATGATAATTAGATAATATGAATTAACAAATGGTATATAGCCTATGGGATTTTAAATTACATTGTATCAGTATACATGTATGAAGTTTTTGTAAACATGTACAATATTTCCATTGACTGTCCTACTCAATAAACTTTATCATACCTCATTGATTGATTGAGAGGTAATTCAAATTTACATTTGGAATTTACGCATGTCATTTTGTGGGTGGTTCATTGGATTCCAAGACCAATGATTGAAAGGCGGCATAGGCATGGGCATATAAGTAGGCATTACATTCATTGGTGGGTGTGCAACATTGTGATTAAAGTACATTGGTATTGGTGGTGGTGGCATATGTGGTGGTGGGCTATGTGATGGTGGTGGCCTATGTTGTGGTAGACTTTGCTGCAGATTATGATTTGTAGAGGATGCAGGTTCAATAAAGTTTGCTTTTAAATGTTTAACCAATGCAGGTATACCACTGTTTGTGTTTAAATGAATGTCATCATAAAACATGTATTCCTTTGGATGAAAGCAACGCATAATGTGAATCTTTGAAAATCGTGAACCGGCGTTTGTAATAATAGAGTTTCCATCTACGATACGACTGAAGGGCATATCATATCTTTTCATCATTGGGAGCACATATATAATTGAATCTGGCCACATTTTTATAGCTACTGAGAACAAATTTATGAATGGGTCCAAAATTAGGCCATCACTTTGCAGATCTCTCGCGCCAATGTGAATGATATTTTTTGGTTTAAACTTTCTGCCATTTTCTACCACAAAGCTTGTACACCTCTTATGTATCTTTTAATTGTGGTTTCATTTAGAGCGAAACGTTTTGTCGAAATCTTTTGGAGAATGGAATCGCTCAGAATTAAATAGTCGCAAGTCACAATACTTTTATTGTCAATGTTGTCATTAGGGTAACTCTGAGATATTTGTGGAACAGAATCGTTTGCGGTATGATTTTCACTACTATGCGACAAGTTGAGGTTCTCGGGTTTTTCCATTTTCATTGCCCTAAGATCACGCTAGATGGCTTCAAGCTTTGAAATAATGTCTGTTTGGTTTTCATTTAGTTTCTTAATGTTGTCATCGCAAACATTAACTTTAGTTATAATGTCAGTGTGATTGTCCTCTAGTTTCTTGAATTTCCCATCACAAATATTTACTTTGGTGTGAAGAGAATCTAAAAGCCCGTTTGTATGGCTCACTTACTTTTCCAGTGATTTGATATTTTCAGTAGTATCTTTAAGAATTTTATTCAGTTTGTTATTCTCCTTATTGGAGTCGTTGTTGACTATATCAACCGCGGATTTTACATCGCTGATGATATTTACTATTGTTACCAAATTTCTAAAATAGTATTTATGCTTGTCAGATTATTTTGTAACGATTCTTGATGTAATGCTACCCTTTCTTTTGGTGTCTTTAACACGGAAACAGGAGTAGATGAATGATGAATTTCATCGTGCGACTGTATATTGTTTTGGTGTAACACAGTGACTTCTGGGTCAAGCCCCTCTTACACTACACCGTATAACCCAAACGAACGCCGAACGTATATAAAAATAAATTATATCCGTTCGTCTCCGTTCATATACGTTTGTCGTCCGTTCTTTATTCGGTGGATCCGGTACAAGTACGGTGATGTCCGTTTTGTACGGTGAAAAATTTTGAACATGTTCAAAACTGGGAACGGACATATACCGCACAAAATGTCCGGTGAATGTACGGTAGGTTTACGTTTTGTTCGGTTCTCATGCGTTGTATATACGTTATTCATTCGTTACTTGATCTTCTTGCATCCGGTACATTAAATCAGTGAAACGGACTTTTACCGAAGAGGTAACGGATAAACCGTTCGAGTTCCGGATTTACGGCGGAAACCAACCAGACGTGCACCGAATAAAGCAAATTTATGAAAATGTGTGTTTTGCAATGGTAAAAATTAACATATAATAAACAAGATAAGAATCGTAAAAGTAGGCCACAAATAAAAGATAATAAGCACATAATAGAAAATATAAAAAAATATATAAAAAAAAAGAAAAACAGCTAAAAATCACAAGAAAGGAACAGAAAGAAAGGTCCATAATTTTCGACCTTATAGCTTCAACTATGAGGCAACTGGGTGGAAACCCAAAATGATCCTGCCAGAACGAGAGAAACATGAACCACCGAAGAACCTGGTTGTCCCATAGGCCGATGATTTGGGTCATACTGTTCCTTTTTTCTGATTTTGACCTTTTTTACCTTTTAAAACGTGGCCTACTTTTTTCCAATCTTATTTTGCTTTAAACGAATTTACTACGGTTGCTTATTATGTGGTCTTCCAATAGAAGGTGTAATACACTACTTTTTGTAAAGTTGCTTATTTAATTTAGTAAGGGACCGACCATTTAACTTGAAGGGGGGCTATGGTTATTTTCTAAAAAAATATTTTGGAGCTGATTTTATGTGAAAAAAAATATTTTGGCTGCCAAAATGATGAAAAAAAAATTTCTGAAGGAGGCTTTCTGCCTAATAAAATAATGTTGATTTTCAAAAAAAATATTTTGTTGATACACGTGAAAAAAATAAATAATTTTCTGTCCAGAAAAAAAAAACCATAACCCCCCCCCTTTCAGATTAAATGGTCGGTCCCTAATGGCAAGTTTGTTTATTCTATCTATATGGTGCAATGACATTATTCTGACATATACCCAAAACATCAAAATAACAAAAAAATTTCCGTTTTTTCGCCATTTAAAAACGTTTTATGTCTTTGCAGCATTCGCTACCATAGAGACTGTATGATTTTAACCCGGTCTTGGTCTTGAGTATCATTTATGGCATACGCCTTTTGGTGGAGAGGGTAAACTGTAACCCGACAGTTCTTCTCTTGCCTTTCTATTTGGTGACATTTTGGGAAAATGAATTTCATTGGTCAAGCACGGTGTAAAGATTGTCCTTGTAAAATAAGTTGTTGAGTGGTCAAAAGACGCGGGTTTCGTCTTTTAAAATCGATACTTTTACATAGTACCTATTCAATTCGTTTTACTCTGTGCTCGCACGGTACGTTTCCATTAACAGTCCGTTTTATTCGGTACTCGTCCGGTATGTTACTGTTTTAAATACGTTTTATTCGGTGCTCGTCCGGCAGTGTTCCGGTGTCAGATCGGTGCGAGTTCGGATTATGCGGGGCCCGGCAGGTGCATATACGGTGCAATTACTGTATGCCTCCGGTTTTTGTCCGTTTTCATTGTAATTCGTGAACGAACAAAAATATTTTCCACCGTACAAAAATGATTTTCATCCGTTCCTCATACGTTTGTGTTATACGGTGTAATGTAAGAGCGGCTTTAAGAATCATTGAGGGGGGTCTCTTCCACGCTGTTGTCAGTTATTGATTGCTTTGGACTAGTTACTTCGGACTGATGTATTTCTTGGACAAGTGTTTGGTCTTCATAGGTTTGGATATGGCTCTTCAAGTCACTAAAGTACTTTCTTTCAAAAAGTCCACATTTTGCCCCTTGTATTACAATTGACCCTGATGAATATATGTTAAACTTGATTGAGAAATCGTTGTTGAGTCATCTTTAGCTGTGACTCTGATGACTGTTAGTGTTTCAGTGTCTTTCACAAGTTCAGTTTTTTCAAACCAAAGATGGGACAAAATTCCCTTTTACCAGTCCTCGATGGCATGTGTTTTAAAAGTAATGTTGTTTGTTTGGCCATTACATTGTGTATGGATATTAAGCTTTCCGTCACAATACACCTTTCCACTATTATTGATAAGCCCATCCCCTCCATAGCAACACATGGTAACTCAGCAGGCTAGGTCAAGCCATCAAGAAAATGGCGGATATTACAAAGTTATTAATGTTTCATCCTAATGATTTTCTTTTGATACCAGAATAAAATAAATATCTATTGGGAGATATTGATAAAGCCTAGTGGTTCCTTTTTTGCTCCTGGTTTATTATAAGTGTTGAAAATGAAAAAGAAGTTTATTTTTTTAAAAATGTAAACCACTGTAAATATTAGCGAAAAGATTTTTAGTATAATTCGATGAATAAATAAAACTTTTTTTTAAACATTATCATAAATTACTGGTATGCATAAAATGTGAATATAATTACTTGAAAGAAACTAATTAATCCAATTTACCTTATCTTACAAATCAAGACTCTTACCATCATAAGCTGAATTAATCATGTAAATAAAAATATATTAAACTGTTTTTTTTAGCAAAATACGAGTAATGTGTAAACAATAGTCTAAGAAAAATTACTTAATTGTTACTAAGAGCACTATGAAATAATTAATTTGTGAGATGATTATTTAATATTTCTAAAACTCTTTTAAGGAACTGAAGTGTGCGAGTTCATGAATTAGAAAAAAAATGGTGGTTCGTAAAACATTAACAAATTAAAAGTTTAAAACAATCCAAGTATTTAAGCTAGTTGCATTTAAATTGTGTAAAAATTCAAAGAAAAATTTAATGAAAAGGCATTCTCAAAACTTAGTCGTTTGTTAGGGCATTGTCAATCTCATTGTCAACAACACAATCGCGTAATTTGGCC
>MJUU01004062.1:16081-26087 GCA_002080025.1 Modiolus philippinarum
CCCTAGTAATAATCCTAACCTTAGTACACCTATACGTAGACAAAAAGAAGAATACCGGATACGTAAATTAGGAACTGCAATACCATATGGTTGCAATGACAAAATTGATAGTTATAGGTTTCATTATGAGTGAGGCTTGTATATCGCTTGTTATCAAATCGAGCTATTTAATTACACAATAATAATTAACGAGCTTCAGCGAGTTAATTATTATTTGGAATTAAATAGCGAGATTTGATAACAAGCGATATACAAGCATCACGAGTTGTGAAACCTATTTCTCTTATGATAAACCATTCTGTCGTGTTCTCCCAATTATGTTAAGTTGGGAGAATTTAGTTGTTTTTTGTGAATACACTGAAGATTGATTATGTACTTTAAACTTATCCTTATAATGAATGCAAAGTCTATCAATAAATTTTCCCCGTATATAAAGTAGAAACTATAAACAACAATAAGTGTTGTAGATGTAGGAACTATGTCGCATTATACGCACATGTACACAACAATCAATAGCAATGACAGGTACATGATTCCTCGCTGGAGACAAACCTGGGTGAAAGCTCGGTAATAAAATTAATTTCTACTTGTCAGTTGAGTGAAAATGTTACGAATGATTTGTAATTAAATGTAGGTGTAAATTTCTCTGTCTCTGTTGTAACTGATTCTGGTGTCAATTTCCACGCGTCAATGATCCCAATACACATTACATCATAACATCAACACAGAACACAGGAAGGAAATTAAACTTATTTTTAGCAATAAAATAATATATTTCAAGTGGCCAAAATATATTCAACTGTTGAGGGATAATTGATTAATAGGTGTGTACACACGAAAATCATTTTTTCATTTCTTCTTCTTGCCAATGGAATAAAAAATAATGCAGACGACATAATGCAATGAGCAAAGAATTGTCATGACGTTGGTTTGAACTGATGTGTGACCTCTAGAACAACCAATGAAAATACGGCTGAAAAGTTATCTAATCGTATGAAAGGCCAATGAAATGATAGCATAAAAGTTATCACTAAGTGATATGAAAAATTATCTTATCGTATAAGAAATAGATATTGCTGCCACATCATAAGAGAATATAGGTAATCTATCTAGCCCTAAATGCAACGATATAAATGTGATGCGTATTTTTGACAACAACCCTAGACGTAAACGAAGTCATGGCCATCGCCATTATACATCGCCAAGTCCTCATGATGTATCAATAAAAGGTCTACTTTCTTTTGTTTGCAAACCTCTAGGAATGCATCACATTCGAACAAAACTATACTCGTTGCCACTAACTAAATTGAATGCACTGTATAAAGAATTTCTAGAAAATTCTGTTACTGACTCATCCTCATCTTTATACAAATTAGACGCAGTTATCCTTGGTATTGGTCAACACAGATTATTCCAACCTGTTAAAGAACATGCAAATGTAGAAGAACACCGTTCGTTTCTACCAATAAAGTTTTCTAATAAGGGTTTGGATGCCACCAACCTTGCCAATATACTGCATCACAAAAATATACTGCATCACAAAAAAAAACAACAAAATACCTCCATATTTAAAGGACACATCAATTCCAATCATCTCATATACCTATACTTCACCAATAGCATCTAAAATTTTCAACCATAAACATGTATTGCAGAGCCTTACCACCGACGACCTCAAGTCTAAACCACCCGATTGTTCATGTTTAAATTCACCTTACAGATATAGCCCATGTGGTCACGTCATAACGAGAGACTTGAACATCATTGAAAACCCGTCTCTCCGTGATATCCTTGCAAAGGGACCCAAATTCCGTGAACCACGATCCATCAACTGGGAGCAAAATTTTAAACTCCTTATGGATGCTGTAGATGACTACACCAGAAAATGGATTAAACGTGAACAAGATGAAGACCTTGATTCTCTTTCGGAGTGGATTAAGGCCGTGAGGTCCATGATTCTTAAAAGAATTAGTCAGCTACGAGGGTCAATGAGAACTAAAGCATCATCCATTTTCGAAAATGCCGATGTTGCCAGATACTTGTCCTCCATTCATGACAAATATGTTGTTGTTCCGGCAGATAAGGCCCATAATAACATCATTTTCATATGTAAAAATCATTACATCGAATGTTTAAAGAAAGAACTAGGCATTGGTAACTCCCAGGGCAATCCAACATACACACCTACTACTCTGTCTAAGGAGGAGATATTACAGAACCATAAATCTGTTTTGCTTTCCTTTGGAATTTCGACCAAAGATGAAGACACAGATCTTCCTTCCTTGTACTGGTTACCAAAGTTACACAAATGCCCATACAAACAACGATACATCGCTGGATCTGCAAAATGTTCCACAAAACCTCTTTCTAAACTTTTAAGCTCCATCTTGACAACCGTAAAAGAGGGCCTTCAGAAATACTGTGATACTAGCTTTTCAAGAAGTGGTGTAAATGAAATGTGGATATTAAAAAACTCTAAAGATCTGCTTGACATCCTGAAATCTATAGATCATTATTGCATTGCAACAGCATTAAAACATTTGACTTCTCCACACTTTATACTACCATTCCTCATGAACAACTGAAAATCTCGGCTGAAAGATATAATTCATAGATGTTTCTCCCGTAAGAACGGCGAACGAAGATATAAGTACATTGTCATAGGCAGAGAGCAAGCATACTTTGTGAAATATGACTCAGAATCACAGAAAAAATACACAGAGGAAGAAGTGATAAAAATGTTAGAGTTTTTGATCGACAATATATTTGTCCAGTTTGGAGGACTTGTTTTTCAACAGACCATTGGAATTCCAATAGGCACAAACTGTTCACCTCTTTTAGCCGATCTGTTTCTCCACTCTTATGAGGCTGAATTCATTGAAGGGCTTCTTCAAAATAAAGACAAAAAACCGGCTCAGTCCTTTAATTTCAGCTTCCGTTATATAGATGATATTTTATCACTAAACAACCCTCGCTTTGGTGATTTTCCTCATCTTATTTATCCAAAAGAGCTTGAAATTAAGGATACCACAGATACTTCCACATCGGCTTCGTTCCTTGACCTTCATCTTGGAATTGACAACAGGGGTACATTACAAACTAGCCTTTATGACAAACGCGATGACTTCACTTTTCCAATAGTCAACTTCCCTTTTCATTGTAGCAACATTCCAAAAGCACCAGCATATGGAGTTTACAAATCACAACTCATTCGCTACTCAAGGGTTTATGGTCGTTACAGTGACTTCCTTGATAGAGCTCAGTTGCTTACAAATAGACTACTATATATCTTTATTTACTCACAAACCAATGATACAATGGTTACAGAGTTGAAGAGAGGTACAGTACATATATACATAAATAACATACACAAATATATCAATAAATACAAAATACAAAATATCATGATAAAAATTGAGAACTTATGACAGAGTAGCAATATACATAGGATTTTCAAGGAGAACTGACAGTTTTATCGATAATGCTAATAAAATTACAAAGTTTCCGTAATGTTTCTGGTTTTTTACTATGAAAGAGATTTGAAAATTTAATGACATTTGGCCTTGTGAAGAAATATTTTGGAATTATTTTTTTTCTGTCTTGTTCAAAAAGCGGACATTCTAAAATATAGTGATATTCGTCACCTAGTTCGCGTAATGGGCAAAGCTGGCAAACTCTCTCAGATCTTTGAGTGTTTGTCCAGCGGCCCGTTTCTATCGGTACTTTATGATTCGATAATCTAAATTTGCACAGACTATAAATATTTTTATTATCTAAAACGTCAAGATAGTTTTCGAAGCTGAGATTTGTCTTAAAAAGTCTATAATTCAGAGCTTTAGGTGAAGTTTCCATGCAAGAGGACCATGTTTGTTTAAACTGATCCTTTAGTTTTAGTTTTATATTTTCAATAAGCCATTTGTCATTTAAAAACGTCTGCATTTGCCAAATATTTGAAAAACCGCAATCGTCAAGTATTGACTTAATAGAACGAAGCCATTCAAAATTGTTATTCTGCCTAGATTTTAAGTACATTAACTTATAGATCAAGGCAGACAATTTTGATTGTTTACCAGAAATTAACTTTGCCCAGAAAGATATCATGCGTACTTTAATTGATAAACTTAGCGGATATCTACCAAGTTCCCCATAGATCATGAAATTTGGTGTCGACGATTTCAAATTTAGTAAAAGTTTACAAAACTTCACATGTAATTTTTCCAAAATATCTGTGTTTTCGAAACCCCAAACTTCTGATCCATAGATTAACATAGGTGTAATTATCTTATCAAAAAGATCTAAATGACAGCTTATTGATAAGTTGTTTGTCCTACCCTTACTCAGAATATCATACATAGCTTTAGATGCCTTTTCGACCAAATTATTTTTATTTTTTTTAAAAGTCCCTGTTCTTTGGAAAATAACGCCAAGGTATGTAAAATCACCAACTATTTCCAATTCTTTGTTATCAAATAAGAATTTTAAATTCCCTGGTAGTCTGCCTTTCGAAAATACCAAAACCTTCGTTTTATTTATATTTACTTTTAATTTCCATGCGTCACAGTATTCCTTAAAGTAATCAAGTTCAGATTGTAACTCTTCAGCTGTTTCTGCCATTAATACAGTATCGTCCGCATATAAGATAATAAATAGCTTTATAAAGACGTTAAGTTCGTTTTCAAAATCAGTTGATAAAGATTTTAAACCATTCGCATTTTTATCCGTTAAAAACTCCTCTAGATCATTTAAATATATTGCAAATAAAAAGGGGGGAGATTTTCACCTTGTCTAACACCATTTAGGCACGGGAAAAAATCCGAAACTGATCCGTTGTGGACGATTCTAGATTTTATATTAGCATACATATTTTTAATTACGTCAAACATTTTTCCTTTAATGTTATTAAAAAGGAGTTTAAACCATAGGCCATCACGCCAAACGCTGTCGAATGCCTTTTCAAAATCTATAAATGTCCAGAAAAGTTTCTTCTTTTTTAGTTTTAAAAGTTCAAATAGACCATGTAAAACAAAAATATTATCAATAGTGGAATATTTTTTTCTAAATCCTGTTTGATTTTCCTGTAGTATCAAAAATTCATCTGAAAAAGAGTTAAGTCTGTTGTTAAGCACTGCTGTAAATAATTTACCAAAACAGCTTAGTATAGTTATAGGTCTATAATTTTTTGGTTCCTTCGGCGAACCTTTGTTTTTGTAAAAAGGTAGAATATTTCCGGAAAGCCAAGAATCTGGGATTACAGCAGAGTTCAGGATCAAATTGAAAAAATCAGTATATAATGGTACAAGCAAATCTGCAGTGGATTTAATAAATTCATTTCTTATTAAATCATCACCGCAAGCTTTGTCATTATTTAACTTTTTTATACATGTTATAATTTCTGATTGGCTGATTTTTTCATTCAATCGTGTATTTAAATTATTTATTTCATCATTTGCATCTATATTATCTAATTTCGAAATCAAATAAGAATTGTCGTGATGTGGATCATCATTCAGATCTTTAAAGAAGTTTACTAATTCCTCAATAGGTATATTTGGTTGGGCTCTTCTGCGACCCTGGTTAAGTATTTTCCAGTATTCTTTAGGATTTTTTGTTCTCATGTTTTTCAATTTTTTTTCATATCGCGTCTATGTTTTTTGATAGAAAAATCCATTTGTTTTTTATATTTTTTTTTCAGCTTCTTTCAGTTCAAGTTTCGAGGTCACAGAATTTTTAAACTTTCTACGACGTTTCAATTTTCTATAATTTTGCCTGGCATGTTTACAGTCCAGGTTAAACCATGGTTTGTCAGATTTCATAGATGGCCTCTGATTGTTTTTATTTTTGCATATGTAAGAACCAAAGGTTTTTTTGGCAGGTTCGAAAAAAACGTTTCCAAAGTCATTCGCTATTGAATTTATTTGATCTTGTCAAACAGTGTCGGGAGTTATAGCTTAAGCAAGGGTACGCTACCAAAAACTTAAAGTCTTCACTACAGAAGTTTTACGGTCGACATCACGATCTTGTGGATCACTATGGGATATCTGTTTCCAAGATGACAACAGATCTTTCCCTCTGCAACTAAAGTTTGTTTTTCCTCTATCGGATTTGATTTTACTACCGGATTTGACGTGTTCAACACGGCGGGTGTCTTATAAGAAGCAGGGAATGCTTACTCTACCGGTACACCTGATCTCACCCATGGTTTTAATTGGGTCCGTGTTGTTCATCTGTATGTGTGTCTTCATTTTTCTTTTTTGTCCCGTACTTAAGTGGTGTCCTTGTTTCTTAGTATGTCCGATGTTGTCATTGTCCATGGATTGTTCATTCTTTTGATTGACGGTTCGGTTCTCACTTACTTTAGAAAATCACTTAGATGAATCTGTTTGGTTTGAAACTAAAGGTAAAGATCAAAAGTTTCTACTTTGTTGTACATATCGACCCCAATGGGCAGACGTACACTACTGGACTCGATTGAATCATGCAATTGAACTGGGCTATCAGATCAATCAAAATATTATTTTGACTGGTGATCTGAACTCAGATTTATTTAAATTAAATAAAAATCGACTGATTGAAACAATGAATGTATTTAACTTAAAAAAATGTTATCGATAAACCAACGAGAATTACTGAACAATCCATTACTCTATTAGACCCAATTATTATCAGTGACACAATATATTACAGCTACGCAGGTGTACTAAAAATTGCTTCTGATATCAGTGACCATGATGCTTCTATAATTTTTATTGATTGTCCTAAAGTTGAATCGAAATGTTTTAAACGAGAGGTATGGTTATATAATAAAGCAGATACTGAAAAACTTTCTGAAAAACTTGATACGATAGATTGGGATTGACTCCTTTCCAACTTTGGGGATGTTGATGAAATGTGTAATACTTTCACTGAAACATTCCTTGAAGTTGCAAGAGAGTGCATTCCAACTAGACTGGTTACAATTCGTAATAATGATCGTCCCTGGTTCAATAATGAACTTCGGAAAGAAATAAGAAAAAGGGATAGATTCCGCAAATCTGCAAGAAAATACAACAGACCGTCAGATATTGAAAAATACAAAAAAAAAAAACAAAGAAATAAGGTTAATAACTTGAAGAAGATAGCCAAAGAAAATTTTGAGAAAAGTTTAGATAATATAATTTAGATAATATATCAAAACCGAAAACTTATTGGAAAATCATGAAAATGCTCATTTAATCTAATAAAGGCTGTAACAACATACCTCAACTTCAAAATATAATTCAAGATGGTGAGTTTAATGATATCATATATGGAGACGACGAGAAATGTAGCTTATTAAACAAATACTTTAATATTATCTCCTCTCTGGATGATGTAAATGTTCCACTTCCTAATATTACAAATAAAACTGAAAATATCCTTCAAAACATTAATATTTCTATAGACGAGATTATAGATATTATAAAAATATTAGATCCAAATAAAACATCGGGGCCTGATAAAATCAGTCACAGAATGTTAAAAATGTGCCCCGAAAAAATATCAATTCCCCTACAAATAATATTCAACAAATCACTTCAACAAATTAAATACCCAACCAGATGGAAGATTGCTAATGTGATACCTATTTTTAAAAAAGGTGATAATTAGATTCCGTCAAATTATAGGCCCATATCTCTTATAAGTTGTATAAGTTGTGTTTAGTTGTGTAGGGAAAATCATGGAACGTGTCGTATATAAACACGTTTTTAATCATCTTAATATGAATAAGCTAATATACGAATATCTGATTTTCTTCCAAAATATTCAACAATTCATCAATTACTACAAATGTATAACTGCATCATGAATTCACTAGAAAAAAGGGAAATTAACTGTTTTGTGTTTTGTGATTTCTCAAAAGCTTTTGATAAAGTTTGGCATAGGGGTTGTTACATAAAACGAAATCATATGGTCTAAATGGGAATCTATTGAGTTGGTTCAAAAGCTGCCTTGTTGGGCGTCAACAAAGAGTGGTGTTAAAAGATTCGATGTCATCACTTTGTCAAATATCAGCCGGTGTCCCCCAAGGGTCTGTCCTTGGACCCTTACTTTTCATTGTTTATATTAACTCTTATATCACTGGGTCGCCTTTTTGCAGACGACACTTCCTTCAACTATTCAAGTCATGATGGATTGCAGATAAAATCTGTAATTTGTCATGATTCGATAGAGTTGGAAGAATGGTCAAAGAAATGGTTAATGTCCTTCAACCCCGATAAAACGGAAATAATGTTATTCTCTAATACGGATATCCCTACTCTTAAATTTACATTGAACGGTAAAGATATTCCTATTACTAACTGCCACAAACATTTGGGAGTCACATTTAGCAACGATGCTAAGTGGAATACATATTGAATACATATTGAAAATGTTATTTCAAGTATCTCTAGACATTTAAATGTTCTTCGTAAATTAAAGTATAAATTGTGTCGTAAAAATCTAGAAAAATTATATATGGTATATATTAGATCGATATTTGAATATGCACTTGAAGTTTGGGATAATTGTTGGTTGGGAAATTCTAATAAATTAGAACAGCTACAGTTAGAAGCCGCCAGAATTATTTCTGGATTACCGTGTTTTACAAGTTTGGACTTAATTTATAAAGAAATTGGATGGGAACCACTAGCGGAAAGACGGAAACGAAGATTACAAATGTTCTATAATATACAAAATGGTAACGCTGGGCGTTATCTTTGTGATCTAAAACCTCCAAAAATCCACAGTACCACTATATATCCTTTGTGTGATGGGGACAATTTTATTGTACCGTATTGTAGACTTTCGACAACTTATGATTCCTTCATTCCCTCAACTATTCGTCAATGTTTCAAACATGAATTGCGAAAGCAAAATGAACTACAGTGTCGGCCCCCGAAAATTAAATATAATATTGACACAACTTAGATGCAAAGCATCATTTCTTAATTATGATTTATATAAGGTAAACATTATATCCAATCCGTCATGTCGTGAGGACGCCTTCCATTTTTTCTTCGAGTGCCCAAAATTTACAATGCTACGAAATTCTTTGATTGAAAATCTGGCTTGGTTACCAGAGGTTTGTAACATAGATCTTGACCTTTCAACTTGTGGTAACCCAGAGTTAACCGATGCCCAAAATGAATATGTATTTAAGCTCGTATACGAATATATCAAAAAGTCGGAGAGATTTCTTGTTGTTTGATCACCACACACACCACCAAAAATAACAATCATATTGTTTCTATCATTATCTAAGTATCACTGTAGTTTATTTATTATTATTTTTTGTTATTCTTATGAAAAAACATTGCTATATATTTGTTATTATATGTATAAGCTTGCTCTAATATATTATTGTAAAAAATTGTATATGCGGGAGAAGACTTCATAAGTTTGTTTAACTTGTGTCTTATCCCTTTTGTCATTATATGAGCAAATAAAATAAGTTTAACCTAATTAGTGCAATATTTTGTTCAAAATTACATAGAATCTACAAGCTGTTTCTTCGTATGTTTTTATTTATATAGCTGCAAAATAATTGCAATTGATCTTTTCAGTTTATCATTATGCATATAAAAAAAATTGAGTTTTCGGGATTTTAGAATTTTAAATCTTTTTGCCATTAGATTACAAATATGTCTTTGTGTTGTAGATATTGTCCAAAACTAAATAAATATGTACAAAAACTGTTATTTTCTTGTTTTTGTCAGAAAAAACAATGATTCCAATCCACCGGAAACATTAAGCATAACGCTTCTTATATCTTTAAAACTATGTATAAGAATAATAACAAAATTACCTAATAGTATTGTATTTAACTCTTTTTGCCTATAATTTTGTATCAGTTTTTTAGCTCACCTGGCTATGCCAGGGTGAGCTTTTGTCATCACTTGGCGTCCGTCGTCCGTCCGTCCGTCGTAAACTTTTCACTCAAAGATCTTCTCCTCTGAAACCGCTGGGCCAATTGGAACCAAACTTGGTCACAATAGTCCTTGGGTGG
>MJUU01004063.1:264-24383 GCA_002080025.1 Modiolus philippinarum
GCATGGGCCTATGTACAGCATACTGATGACATTTAAATCTGACAACCATTCTTTACTTAAGGGAACTCAAGATACTACATAGAGGCGGTGATTTTTTGTGCATTTCCGGCAGCAAGCTTTGGTAAAGGTTGGAGTTATGGCCCATTATGGGTCATGGGTTCGAGTAGTGCTGCTGCTAGTCATCTATAGAGTCCTATTGCTATATTACGAAATAGGACATGGTCTTCTTAAGTAAAGTATGGCCAATCTGACTAACATAACACGTTATGTAACAGAACACCTCGTACTACTTATGTCATCGTCGAAACACATGGCCATGGCATGGAAGCCCTCCCCCTTTTTTAAACCTCGTTCTAAAACACTTATATTTCAGCTGCCATTGCTTTCTACAGTAGTGATCATCACTCTTGTATATGTTCTTGAAATATTTTCATTTAGACATTTATTACAAACTAGAAAATATCGTATTTTTCTAGTGTTCTTACCTATCGTCACTCACAGTTCTAACTTCCTCGTTCGATTGAAATTCAAGCTTCTGATCCACACCGATTTCCATATAAGGAAATGAAGTCCCGCCTTCTAATTACGTATGCACAAACAAATAAATGACTATTACACAAACAATTCCCTACTATTTTCAAAAGAATTTAAGTATTATCCTTTTTAAGCATTTGACACATCATATTAGGTGGTTTGCATCTTGCTTTAAAGTGCTATTAAATGTAAAAGGAACAATTCACAATGGCGAACACGCTGTGATGACGTATGAAATAACGTAATGAATATTCATATCGTGCAGAGTTACTTCCCATTAACAAAGACGTCTGAAATGTACCTTAACTACGCTGCGAAGTAACTTTAACTGATACACACACAATTTTGCTCCAAAAAATTAGGACTTTTCCAACCAATTAGGTTGGACCCCCTGCATGGGTTTCATTTTAGTAAATAGCGGGTCTACATTGAATTTGTAGTTAAACATACTAGATACAAAATGCCGAAGTTATTGTAAATTTAGATATGATGTCCGAAATAAAGCCAACATGCTCTCTTTGAAACAAATATTCCGTTGAAAACCACAATGACTGAATGACAACATTTTACAGATGAATAATTTTGTTTTTCATGATTTCAGATTATATGAAATAAAGAAGAGTAAAATAGGTCAATTGTTGAAGTATATGATAATTAGCTTATGATATGGCATTTTTCATATCATATCCCATATCATCCCGAGACATCCATATTAGCCCGAGGACCGAAGGCCAGAGGGCTAATATGGATGTGTCGGGATTATATGGGATATGATATGAAAAATGCCATATAATAATCTCTATGTATTAGACATGCTTATGATAATATATCAAATTAAATCCTGGTACTTGTATAAATAATATTTTCTGTTATTGTGATATTTGCAAGACTCGAGTACTAAAGGGGAATTTTGTACCCATAGCAATGTAACGATGCATTGAATTGACCGGTGGATATACTCGTGTTTATAGTCATCCATAGAAGTAAACAAATATTGTTTACTTTTGGTACGAAAATGCCTCCATACTGAAGGAACATTTTCGGCACTCCTCGCAGCGAAAACAGGCGAAATCAACTGATGGCAAATATGCTTTACAAAGATATTAGAATTTGGCAATAAAATCGAAACTAGGGACATTTTATTACAAAAATAGACTTATTTTTGGCTTGATACACTGAGAAGTTGTTTATACAACAATGCATGTTTACAATTGCAGGAAAACAATAATAACTATAGATGCTATTACTTACATATTTATAAATAAGCATAAGCTATACAATGATCAATCACAATTTGCTTCAATATCTTTGTATGCATATGTTTTTATAAATGTCGTTTAATTATAACAGTAAATGGTTATGTATAAGTAGGTCACATACTCAATTTCCACATCGATGATTTTAGGTATAGAATATATCATATTGTAAATAAATAATTTAATGTGAACTTAATCTGATTTTCTACTAACTTTAACTGTTTTCTCACAAAATACCTTTAAACATCGGAGCAGAAAAATTCTGCTCCACATTTTGTGTCATCAAATAATAGTTCAGATTATATTCCTACGTTAAATATGAAATTAATGATCAATTAAATTTAGAAAAAAATACCCTTTTCATTTCCATACCAAAAAATAATGAATTAATTCAAATATTTTCGGTTGAAAGTTCTACAAAAATATTATCTTGTAAAATTTAAAATCTCTTCAGACAAAAATCTGGGATTTTGAAGAGAAATTTAGTGTCAGTGTGTCTCAAAAGATATATGCTATATGAATATGTTACGCATCTCTAATAAGCTCTACTCCCAACACTTTATTTTACCAAGGGGATGGCATCTAATGAATTTCCATCTTCTACAAAGACGGATGTGATATATTTACAAAGGTTCACAGAAGAACATTGCTTCAGAATAACATAAAAATTAAACAAGACAACTATTATCAAAATGTAATAGTTTAAACAGAATTGTCGTGTTTTAGTATTTTTAATTTTAAAATTTCTGATTTCTTGGAGTTTGCCCAGTATTCGTTGTTAATGTGTTCCTTCAAATATTACAAATATTGCAAAATTATATATAGGTATATACTTAAATGTAAATATTTTTATAGCACATGATTGAGAAGGGTATTAATTATAAAAAAAGAAGTTGACTGCTATTTTTTTTAACATTTCATTACAACTTTTTTCTTAACTTAAATGATGGAAAACGAGCAGTAAGATACCCTAGTTTATGGTCTTCTTGATAAATCATAAGTGGTGCTCCAAACAAACTACGAATCTCCGGTATATAACTTCGGAGCATATTTTACTTGACATTAGAAACGTCTGTGGAAACAGTGTTACATACAGTATAACATCATGAAAATATTTAATTAGAATCATGAACCACAAATTGTGATCATTTGTTGTATAAGAGAGTTTGCTGAAGAACTGAAACAAAGCTGTAATACAACTTATTTGTACATGTTTGCAGTGTGATTATTTTAAGTAGTATGTCTTCGAACATTTTGCTGTTGAGAAATCAAGTCTTGATTCAGATTTAAGTCTTTCAATATATCTAATTATCTTTTCTTATTTTTTATATAGCTGATCGAATTACATTATTCTTATTTTTTATTACACACACATATATATATATATATATATATATATATATATATATATATATATATATAACAGCGGGCAAAAGTTGGTGACTGAGAAAGTTTTTAATTTATAGACTGGGATGTTTTCTGCTGGAGAATAAAAGCAAAGCATAAAATACAACTCATCTTCCATCCTTTGTAATGACGACGCAGTAGCCGTGATAGTGTGGATGCTAGTTTTGTTTGATTTGGTTAATGATGGTAGATATTAATATTTTTTTTCAAATACCCGGCCAAATTACATGATTCTCATTTTACTTAAAAAATTACTTCATATATTAAACATTGGTGTCTGACAATATTATGACCCACTTTTGTAGATATGTTGTTTCCCTTTAGTGAACGAACGCGTATTTTATTTTTTCATGCCGTTGAAGACGAACACTCTCACAATAATTATAAATAATGTTATTTGCGATACAGATTTAGGCCAAACGGAAAAATGAAACAACAATATGCATTCACTCATTATATGTTTAGTTAGTCTTCAAAGTATACAGACTTGAGAGCCTTCTGCTGTAGAAATGAAGCAAAACTTTGAGTACAAATTATTTCTACATGTTTGTAATGTTAATGTTATAACGAATGTGGTATAGTAGGTAAAAAATATAGTGGTTAGTCTTGGAACATTTTGTTTTTGTTAGATGCAAGTTCATATGTATGTTTATTATTATATTTATCATGTATCTAATTAAATTACATGATTTTTATTTTACTAAAAACTGTCATTAATATTAATCTACATAATAGCTTACATACGCAGTTGTCTGAATTAATCAGCAAACGAATACAGAAAGTGGAAATTCTAAAACATAAAATCAAATTAATATGTCACTTCGCGTTGAAGAACTATGAGATCAATACTCCAATTTGAGAAATAATAATGGTCATCACAATAACATCATTTAAAGATATGACGTGTCAGTATCCCAATTGAAAGCGGACATTTTCAGCTAGATTCACGTCTTCCTGGATTTGACTAACGACTTTGATATTTCCTGGATTGTTTCACTCACAGTGTGAAGGGTGCTGTTAACAGAGCAGGACATGAACATGCTTTATTCTTCCAGAGCACCTGGTGTCACTCTCAATTTCACTGGAGTTCACACCAAAAGTGCCTTTGTTTTGAATGTTGTGATTTCTATTTTTGTGCTTTGTATCTGTCTAACGTCATTGTTTTATGTCTAGAGTCATTGTTTTCCGTGTTCTTTGGTTGGCCATGTCTTTTGACTTCCAATTTTGTAAATTTCACTCTATTGTTCTTTTGATATTCTACAGCCGTTATTTTTTTATGTCAATTCATGATGCCTGTAAAAAGTATGTAGTGATTATATTGCAACTGTAATAATTGAGCATAACCTAGGCTTATCGAGACAAAAATAGGCAATGGAGACAATATATTGCTTTCAAATACATAAATAAGCAAACGTTTGTGTTATACATCCGTTTAATGGGAAGCCAAATCTCTTCAGCTTACCTTGGTATAGCTACGGTGAGCTGTTGCAATCACTTTAAGTCCGTTGCCCACCCTTCTGTCTTGCGCAAATTTAAATTTTCATTCAAAGATATTTTTCTCTGAAACTAATGGATTATTTGGAACAAAATTTTGTCAGAATCGTCAACGGATGACCCATTGAAGAATCTAGTTTTTCAGGTTCATTTTATGCCCGTAGTTTAACACTGTTTCTATGGAAAATCACATTCACATATCTTTCTTTTAAAGTCCCCGCTATTTCGAACAAATAAAAGTAACAACAAAAGTCTGAATCGATCAGAGGAAGAGACCAGTAGGGAAAATCCGTTTAACATTCGACTGAATCAGGGAAACGCAATCCAACACAGAATATTTTTAGCAAGTCGTAATATTCCCGACTTGGAACGGGCATTTTATATATAAAATGGTGGGTTAAACCAGGTTTCATGATGTATCAACCTCCCGCTTATATGACGACTAACTATAGCTTCTGTGTACCCAGGTTGTGTTAAATGTGAAAGCCATACTATTGTCTGGGGGCGCTATACTATTGCAATACGCCAATGTTTGACAGACCTCGAAAATAGTACTATCAAAAATAGTGCTTCTTTATTTGTAGTGAGTCTTGTCTACTAGCTTCCTTGGATTGATTGATTGATTGAATATTGTTTAACGTCTACTCAGCAATATTTCAGCTATATCAAAATTTTCAAAGCTCTTGCATTATACCCTTCATAAAGTTATTTTTTCAGGTTTAGGCAATAGTGGAAAATGGGTGCCAACGGGGAACAGAGTCAAACATTGGATCCTTCGGAGAATATATTCAAATATGTTCTATTTGTCACTATATTTGGGGGTCATACTCTTTTCAAGATGGTCACAATGTGGGATTATATTTTAAAATTGGACCCGAAGAGAAAATTTCAAACATCTCTCTAAAACTATTCTGTCGATGGGAACAAAATTTAGCCCAAACAGCCCATATAAGTGTGTGTCCTATTTTGCCGCACCTTATCGAAGATGACCAGTGGTTAACATAGTTTAACGTAGGGATCCTACGGTAAATACAAGAAATCTTCTGAGATCACTGAGCCAATCGGATTTACCTGTTCGTACCTCATCAATGTGACGAACATTCTTTTAAATAGGAAACCTATGTGACATCTATTCAAACTCTTGATGAAACAACTTGGCTTAATTAGATTCATTCTTAGTCACACAAATCCTTGGGAGGTCTTCTGCAAAGTTTGTGAATTTTATGTTCCTTTCTCAGTCAAGATGGCCACCAGTTAGAACATACTCAACATAGGACACTGATTGATTTAAATTAAAATTTATTCTTGGAAGCAGCAATGGTCAAGCTATGAAACAACACCTTTTTAAAACAGTTTTGTTGATATTCTTCATAATTAGATGTCTTCCAATGTGGACACCCTTTGGCTCATTTATTTGCTGTATGATTAACGTCTTTCTCAAATGAAATGTACATAGAATGTTAAATACGAATTACAGTGTAAACCCATAAAAAAGAGGGCGACATACGTTGTTCCGGACGGTTAGCCTTGCCCTTGTTTCTATACAGTACCAGGCACATTGTCCTTGGGTCAATCCAGGAGTCAAAACCACGGATATCTGATATCTATCCCCGACGTCGCCTTTAAGGCCATAAAATTTCTTAATTGACGAAAGTAACAACGTTTGAACATATCCATTACTCAGCTTTTTCTGTGACAACGTCCCTGTTTGAAAATAAGCTCCTCCGTAACCAATAATTCTGAAATAAACAGTTCATTTGTCCAGTCCCTTTCTCCCTCTCCCGTTGTTTCCTTACCTTTTTTATCCGACAAACACAAACACACAAGTGAGGTAAAACGTGAATACATATGCCTTTTTCCAGAAAGAAAATTAGGATTAAACATCTATTTAAGAATTTCATGTGCACAGTGAAGTTCAAATTCAATTTCATTTTCAATGCATTATGCACAGTATATTCCAAGATTAATTTGATGTTAAATCCATATAACGGTAGATTTACTTGAAATAAAATCGAATGTAAATGTGTGACTTACTGTATCCAATAGCCTGGCAATAAACTGGCATCAAATTTAAAATAAAATTTAGGATTAGACTTTCATTCATTTTTTAAATCCGGAAAAGTACAAATACTTTACGAATAATATTTTTAAATGAAATTGATTATATGTGCAGTATAGAGTAAAGTAAAAGTTAAATTATTGTGCGTTTAAACTACATTGATGCTTTGAGAGGGCAAAATACACTATGAGCCAACCAATGCATACACTGCGAGAGCAAAGAATAATGATCTCTATGCACTGCTTGAAAGGAAGTCTGTACTAAACAAAGTTCATTAACACTCTAGAAAATCAAGCGAAAGCTACCTGTTTTGGTAAGCAATTTTATTTTTTGAAAGATATCAGTCTATTGTAAAATAAACCCCGTTATGAAAGTTAATATTTTCTTTCACTTCATATTGTTAAAAAAAACAATAACAATTTAAGTGCTTGAATTTCTTAAACCATTGTCTTTTGAAAGGAAAGAAGGAGACAAAAAGTAATTAAAACATAATTCAACGAGTTAGATTTTTGGCATCATCCACTTTACCAAAAAATAAATCGAATCGCTAAAGTAACATAACAGTAGACACCAAGCAAAATACTAACAGAAGAAAAGAGAAGCTTAATAAAAAAATCAAGGTAATGTCAAAGACAAGAAAGCAAAGATATAAGGTTTTTTTTCGATAAAATAATTCAAATTTTAGGCATGAAAAACACCAGGTTCTGATATAATGGTTGCAAACTTGTTCATATACCAAAATATAGTTGTCTACCGTGATGATGTAATTGGTGGATGAAGCGATATGGAGTAAATGCACATGATAAAAAATCTCTACAAATACATGGTTACGACAAGCAATGCAAAAACTCTTTTATTGTTGTTCCTTATCTTGAAATCACCACGAGGCAATCGACAATGCGTTTTGCTTATACCTCATAGTTAATCGAAGATTGCACCTAACCAGTTTGAGCGGAATTCTTTGCCAATTGTCGAACAACGCTGCATCCATGTCGTTTATGGTCACCAATGCGGGATTCTCAATAAATATAAAATAACTGGAAAAACGCTCTTATAATCACTATCATCCGTTGCCATTAGATGTTTTGAATGTCAACTGCACCTAGGCGAAAAATACATTTTGTTGAACAGCCTTAAAAATGTTAATTTTCATATGGAGTAAGTTTTCAAGAAGGCATGCCTAGATTTTACTTTTCATTTTGATTACACAAAGGCAATTTCAATCATTGCAAAAAATTGTGGAAGACACCTAATGACTATTGTGGTAAAATTTGGTTCAAATGATCATGTTGGTCCAGCAGTTTCAGAGAAGATCTTTGAATCTGTTTTTCATACTTTCTGATATATAAATTTTGTTTCCACCTTGAATAAAGTTTAACTTGAACTGGGAAAAGAAGCAGTCGGAAACAACAACTAATCCCCTTACCAATTTGTTTTTGCCCAACAAAGTCAGTTTCGTCAGCTGAAACTAGCAATGAAGTTGCATATTGGTTATGTAAACGAAAAACAAACCTTAATGCATAAAATGTAGGTCAGGCTAACCAAAATTTTATACCATCATCAAGATACATATTTGGACAAAAGCTTATTTATCTATGACTTCTAGTTCCAAAGGTACATGGGCTTTGTAACTGACATACAGGCGAAATGTTATGTAACCTATTGTCAGCGGGCAAGGAATAAAAACAAATGTTTTGCAGGGACCCTATTAAAGACTATTGTGACCAAGTTTCTTTCTATGGAACTAGCAAAGCAATTTCAGAGAAGATTTTTCAATGTTTTTACCATAGGGTCCAATTTTAATGTAAATTCATAAAAGGCCATCTGGATAAGAGTTATCCAGAGACATCTTTATTGCAGTGGACCACCTCAAAACCATTTTGGCCAGCTTGGTTGCCATAAGTTTCTATTGGTCAAAGTTTTGTAAAATATAGCTTAAAAATAAGTTTGATAGCAATGAGAAGAGGACATGTGCATTTTAGCGATAATCAATAAATAAGTCTATAAATAAGCATACTCATGAATATAACTGATAATTCAATAAACTTGTCTTCCTTCACATATACATGTGAAATATTAGGTCATTCAAAAAAAATGTTTGTTTCTCAAGCCCTGCAGTTTCTATATTGATTCGGACTGGTAGTTTTTAATTTGTTACTTCTTTATTATTTTGGAAAACAGATCGAGCAAGAACATGCTTTGTCGATAATCTTCCAGCACTTCTTTCTTGAGAAATGTAGACATTTTTCTGATCTTTCAATTTTAAAATTGTTAGGTTTGTTTTCAGTATGTCCTTGACAAGGACTTGAATACTCAAAGGGTTATCATATATTTTGCTTTGAGAAAGGAGAGGAAACGTAGGTATTAAGAATTATGTTTTGTAGATTTTTAGACGAATCAAAATATAAAAAAAAATCTAATTGTAAATGTGAAATACAGTTTTTTGACTTGCAACATTTTCACTGATGCAGGGGAGGCTTTAGAAACAATCTATTTATTTTGAATGGCCTGACAAACGTAAAAAAGTACGATTGAAATGGGAACGGAAGAGTTCAAAGGTGTTCAAGAAAGCAATGATGTAACTTCTTCTATAGCTTCAAGTTTTTCAATCAAAGCAATGGCACTGTCAATGTCCTCTGCTGCTTTATTTGAAATTTTCTTTTCAGCAGTTAATGTAGAAAAATAGGATGTTATCTGGGAAGGTTCCAAATATTCCTGAGGAATGAACTTTTTATGAACATCATCTTGCATAAACCTCATGTTTCTACATATTGCACTTGAATTCATTTTGTTTCCAGTTCTTTCACCTTCCTCGAATATTTCCCTCAAATATTGTTTGACCTTTTCGCGAAAACGCACATGTTTGCTGTCCTTTTTCTACGACTTTTGCTGATGATTACTTTGAAAAAGTATAATCATAGGAAAGTTGTAGCTTAGCAACTCTCTCTGTCAAATTCATGCAGGTGCTTTACCATCGTAGTTTTACGTCATCAAATGTTGACATTTTGCATAGTTGGTATTTGTGTTTACCAACTAAGCAATGACCATACATGGTAGTAAATGATCTGAAAGCCTACAAAAATCCTGTCGGATAAGAGAGTGTACCGTCATCTGATACCCTACTACATTTGTATGCTCTTTAAAGTCAGCTTGAATTTCTAGTGATCTGGAAAGAAAAAATATAATTTCCTTAGACATTTTGAAAGGAAATTTAACATATGCAAGAAACGTGGCTGCCATTTGAAATTTGGAAGAGAAGATAATTCGGCATTTTGAAGATTTTTTTATGAAAAAATGGGTCATACCTTGTCAGAGCATGTCCTCTTTAGTTGCTCATTATAACCCGAAGATGTGCCTGAAGTAAAATGCTGCCGTTTAAAATCTTTAAGGGGAGATAATTCATCAACTTTATGTTGTGCCCAACAACAAAAAAGTTTAGTGCATATTTTTTTTACCCCTGTCTTTCTGGGTGTCTGCAGAGGAAACATTATATGACAGGGCTGTTTCTTCTTCAATTTTTATGGTAAGAAGTTTTCATTTGGGAGATCATTTGTACATACAGTCATACATGTACCTTCGGTATTGATTTTTATTTTGGTACAATTCCATAAAAATATATACTTTGTTGAACTTAGTCTTTTTTTGTTATAGACATAGAGGGTACACATTCAAAAAACATGTATATTTGTGAGGGTGTTATATGTGTCTCACAAAAACAAATATATCACTGCTAAGAAAGCAAACAAAGGAAATTCGATAAATACTAGTATATAAATTCCGCTGAAGTTAAATATCCAGGTGAATCCTGCAATTTGATTTGTTATTTAGGCTTCACAGGGATACCGGTTCATATTCTCTGTCTCTGTCCTATATCCCTTGCCTGATGGCTCAGGGGATATAAACACAGCCAAGGAATATGAGCCCGTATGCAATGTGAAGATTCCCTTAATAGCATATAATATATACATATAATTGCAATTCCTGAAATAAAGAAGTTTCTAATTACTCTATAGTTATTTTATGCTTATATCATTTTATGCAATAGATAGATAACAAGCCTCAACCAGTAAGGAATTTCACCTTCAAAATACGAATTTTTTTTTCTGATTAGTTCCAAATTCATATAAGCTACAAATGGTGTCCGACGATTTGCTTTGTCATTAGCTTGAATCCATTTTTTTTAGAAATTCCCAATGAACTGTTGATGCAAAGTATAATTATTGTCATCACTACAGAAGTTTTACAATCACCATCGTGAGTTCTTTCTTTTTATTTTACAGTGAACTTGTCACAAATGTACTCTGACACAACACTTTTTATTAACTTCTGTATGATATGTATATGTAGTCGGGCTCTTGACGGCCATTTATTGGAAATTATTGTCTTTCCCTGCGCCTACTTCAGCATGCAGAGTACTGCCACAAAGGCCATATCCGGTTGATCCAAACATATTAAGAGTTTGACCTGGAGTATTTATGAAAGTTCCACCAATGTTTGACAAGAAATATCCTTTTAATGTTTTTCACAATAAATAAATCTTAATTAAATAAAGAATGTACATGTATTTTTTTTTAATTTATTTTTAATTCTGTAAACAAATTATGGCCATCAATACAGAAATATACAAACAAGGTATTTGAAAAAATATGGAAACTAAATTGCTAAAAGTTCAATCTCTTCGGGATAAATCAACGACAGAGTTTGTATGATTTTTCTAATGTTTTGTTTATATATTTGTGTAATTATGATTCTGTTTTGAATACCTAATCAGAAACAGCAAATTCAGTAGATGTTTATTTTATTTTATCTGTTTGGTTTTGTGTGAAAACTGTAAAAAAAGTTATTGCCTTTGAAATGTTGGGAGCATCGTTTGATATATCCAGGTCAACTCTTGATATATCCGGTAATCTTGATATGGCTTTTGCGGAAAAGCAGCCTGTTATAACTATGGGAAAGGATGATAGGATAAGTTTCAAATGCAAAACAGGTTAAACATACCTTTCAGGAGCACATGATTAATGTGTTGGAATTGCCTTTACCTTTTGTTTTTTGGCCTTTCCCTTTGTGGTGGTCTTTTTGGTTTATCATTGTGTCTTTTTACTGACTTTCACTGTGTTCACTGTTCATAGTGTTTTATCTGCTTTTCAAAATAAACAATGAAAGGATATGGAGTAAATGCAAATGATAAATCTCTACGAACACATGGTAGAACCAAGCAATGGAATGCTTTTTATTTAAGTTTATCATTTTGAAGTCACAACGAAGCCATCAAAAGTGAGCTTTTCTCATACCTAATAGCTTGCTGTTCCACCTTCATACAATTTGTTTGGTATCTTCTACTTTATACACCAAACTGCTGAAGAGTAGTAGTTTACATGCTATTTCCAAACACGGTAGGCTAATGTAACTACAGCTTTTAAAACCAACCTGTTGCCTCATTAATTGATGGAATTGTAAACCATAGAACACCACATTGGTAACAGCATGCATTATCACCGCGTAAAAAACAGAATCAATATTTTGTAGCTGTTCCTTGATTGTCTCCAATGTCTGCTCCAAAAATACTGCCACGGCATGAGAGTCTTGTTTAGTCTCTTCCAAACAATGAGTATATGTTCTAATCTGAAAAGAAATAATAGTATATGGATATCCCATCTCTATCATGTGTCTATTGATATCATTAAAATAAACATTTTATGTTTTTAAAATTTTTAATCAAAATTGATTTCTCATCTTGGCTATAAGGACACATTTGACCCAGAAATAACAAGATGAAATGTGTGTATATCTTGCTAAGAATAACCAAACTTGGTATACACAATATGGTGTATAAAATGAAAGATTGTCGTCATTTGAATTTAGAGTATGCAATACAGTACTAATATATCCACTAGCCAACTAAGATAGTAACATATCCAGATTGTTACATTTTATTGGTTATTTGTTCTCTATCAGGTTTTAGTGTATGGCTTCCAAATGTTTTGATTTCATGTTTTGATTTCATATGTACTGAAGACAAGCAAGTTGTCAGAGCATCCATATGTAGTAATTCAGTGCTTCGGTGCTGACCCGAAAGCCGATTCTATTTGGAAGCGTACAATAACTAAATTTTTGTACATTTATTGAAAACTAAGGAGTATATCCATCATGCAAAGCTCTGTCCTTAGCTGATTTTGGCTTTACATTTAGATCATATTGGTTGTTAGTCTTATCTTAGTTTTTAAACATCTTTGATTTTATGGTCTTCCAAACGTTTAGATTTTATCTTCAATGAAGAGACATAAGTTGTCGAAATGAAAATATGCAGAATTTAAATTCACAGTAACTTCGGTATTTAGTCATTTGTTACCACTGGTTCGATGTCACTGCTGGTGGACTGTTAGTCCCCGAGGGTATTCAACAGCCCAGTAGTCAGTGTTTCGGTGCTGACCCGAAAGCCGATTCTATTTGGAACCTTACAATATCTAAATTTTTGTACATTTATTGAAAACTAAGGAGTATCTCCCTCATGCAAAGCTCTGTCCTTAGCTGATTTTGGCTTTACAATTAGATCATATTGGTTATTTGTTCTCTATCAGTTTTTAAACATCTTTGATTTTATGGTCTTCCAAACGTTTAGATTTTATCTGCACTGAAGAGACATAAGTTGTCAAAATGCGCATATGCAGAATTTAAATGCACAGTAACTTCGGTATTTAGTCATTGGTTACCACTGGGTCGATGCCACTGCTGGTGGACTGTTAGTCTCCGAGGGTATTCAACAGCCCAGTAGTCAGTGCTTCGGTGCTGATCCGAAAGCCGATTCTATTTGGAACCTTACAATATCTAAATTTTTGTATTTTATGAAAGGATATGGAGTAAATGAACATGAGACCGTAACACATATGTTTACTCCAACTGCAATAATTTTAATGAGCTGTATGGCCATTTCGGAAATTAATTCCTCATCAGCAGCACTAGAACCCAAACAAAGGAAATCCATAATTACAAAAATGTTTAAAATCGATAAAACCAAACGAAATCCGAATAATCAGTAATATCAAATATAGCTAAGGACATAACCACGATTGAGAGAGTTACACCTGTGGTTTTAGAATTTACATAAATTTAGATAAACGTAATTGAACAAAGTGTACACATGAGATATTATCTCAAGTACAAGTACACCATATCTAAGAAAAATAAAGAGCATACATCTTTACCACGGGGAATTGTTTTACCAACTTCACACTGCAATAAAAGACAAACTCCTGTATTAAATATTTTATGAAAGGATATGGAGTAAATGAACATGAGACCGGACACATATGTCTACTCCAACTGCAATAATTTTAATGAGCTGTATGGCCATTTCGGAAATTAATTCCTCATCAGCAGCTATAGAACCCAAACAAAGGAAATCCATAATTACAAAAAAATGTTTAAAATGGATAAAACCAAACGAAATCCGAATAATCAGTCATATCAAATATAGCTAAGGACATAACTACGATTGAGAGAGTTACACCTGTGGTTTTAGAATTTACATAAATTTAGATAAACGTAATTGAACAAAGTGTACACATGAGATATTATCTCATGTACAAGTACACCATATCTAAGAAAAATAAAGAGCATACATCTTTACCACGGGGAATTGCTTTACCAACTCCGCACTGCAATAAAAGACAAACTCCTGTATTAAATATTTTATTTTGTACATTTATTGAAAACTAAGGAGTATCTCCCTCATGCAAAGCTCTGTCCTTAGCTGATTTTGGCTTTACATTTAGATCATATTGGTTATTTTTTCTCTATCAGTTTTTAAACATCTTTGATTTTATGGTCTTCCAAACGTTTAGATTTTATCTGCACTGAAGAGACATAAGTTGTCGAAATGCACATATGCAGAATTTAAATTCACAGTAACTTCGGTATTTAGTAATTTCTTAGTTAATCAAGTAAGGCAGTACTGCTCAAGTCTTGGTTAACAGTGCGCAATACATGGCATTGCCAATCTGAAATCTTCTGATACGCATTTTCAACTTCACAAACCCAATCACTTACGATAACAAAAGATAAACAAGATGTGTTTGTGAAAGAGAACCTTTGTCCAAAGATTCTATTGTAAAATATATGAAAATACCCAATTTTATCCCTTTTTGACCTCTCTGAGACCTTGACCTTTGACATATTTTTTGTCATATTTCTGTTCCTCTTATCAAGACCTATACACTTGCCAAGTATTTGAAAAGTATATTTTACATGGATCAAAAGTTGTTTATTACCATAAAAACACACAAATCAAACCCTTTATTCTGAAACAGATGAAACCCCCTTTAAAAAATATTTCACAGATGAGGTTAAATTAGTGGGCCTCTTGTTTATTGAAATGGTTTCTGTTGTGAAATGTATCTCTTTAAACATGCTGTATGAAAACTACAGGACAATAATGCAGCAAAATCTGACTAAAATTAAAAATTTCATATTGTTCTGTTTGTCCACTTTTGGCCTCTTGTTTTTCAAACCGTAAATGCTTCCACAATATGTCGACAAACTACAGTTGTGCAACTTTATTAGCAATAACATAGAACAATTCCCGTCTCAATAGAATAAATAATAAGGTTTCTACAGTCAAATATCTGAAAACAGCAAAGTTCACTTCTTTTAACCAATGTGACCTTAACCTTTGATCTGACCCTGTTTTTCATATTCATGTTCCTCTTGACTAGACCTAGTATACAAGTCTATCTCACATAGTTCAAAAATTTTAGCCAGGGTTAAAGTTTCGGACGCACAAACAGACAGACAGACATACAGGAAAAAGAGAAAATGCCCACCTCCATTTATAGATATGGGGGCATAAAAAAATTGAGATTTTTGAGCTGTGTTTATATATGTACTTTACTTTATTTGGCACATTTGAAGAAAATGCTAAAATTAACATTTTGGGCTATGGCAAAATTTCTTTTTTTTTCTATGATTTTCTGCAGTGCAAGTCTCCAATCTACCCACAAGCAATCACATTTTTATTAAAATACCTCCCCCACAATTATTTCTTGAAAAGTCACACCGATATACATAAATTACAAAAAAAAATAAAATGTTCTGAAAAAATACAGTGTGTTAGAAAGTTAATGAGCAAAATTTATTGCGGTAGATGCATGCAGATGTGTAAATTGTGGGTGTCAATGCCGTAGCTTTTATAATTCTTTCAATTTTTGCTTTTCTCCTAAGTATTGATTTTATATTTACTATTTGCTCTGCTTTCAATTTTGAGTTTACTTATAACATGTATAGTGTGTTAGGGTGAGAATTTATATCAGGTCTCGCTTGTCATGTAAACTAACTGCATCACTACTCATCGCTGTTGTGACTCATAGTGTTATTGGATCATACGACAGGCTTGGCCTAATACAAATTCTAATACCAACAAACTATGCATATAATCAGTATGTCTTCGTTATTAACTCCTTGTGCATTTGCCTGCGAAACAAACATTTTGTTTCCTGTGCATTTCAAATAAGATATTTCTATGTAATCAACTGAAACAAATATGCTTTCCGTATTACAGAACTCAGTGTTTATATCCAAAATTCCAATAAATAGTTCAGTTTACTTTTTTTTAGCCACACTTAAAAAAAAAACTAAAATTTAACACTGTCACTTTTCCCAAAGACACCAAATTAGCATTGTTGCAAGACATTTCGATTCTGGTAAAATTTATACGATGATCTGACAATATACATGTATTCACCTTTCAAATTTTTCATCAGATTCTTAATCTTTTAATGGTTTTTGGAAACAGGTCATATCTATCACATGTTATCTCATGTGTATTATCATAACATAATTCACTAAATTTTTCATCAAAAGGATCACTCAATGCATATTGAATGCAATGGGTAAAGCATTTGTCTTTTCTTTGTATGTGAGCTCTGAAAGGACAAGTATTAGAAATAAGTTTAATTTTGTTTTCAGTAATGCTCACAAATAAGCTACCCCTCCTCACCCCACATCCATTCATAAAATTTAATTGTTTCAGCCGTAGTATTGGCAATTGTTTTAAAAAGGCAACACTAAGAGCAGCATATCCCCTTGCCTCATCTCTAATGAGCTCATAACCCCCTCTCCAATTTTACAGAAGAAAAATCCACAAGGGATGGCAAGTTTTTCTTTTCTTTGGTTTGATCGCTGTAATTTTTGTATATTTTACTGAAATAGCTTTCTATATCTAACAGAGATATTTTTCACTTGTGAGGGAAATTTTCTTTTACCCGACTCAGGAAAAGACGAAATTTTTCACACTCATGGAAGAAATCCCTTATCTTTAATAAGGTCTCGTATATGAAACTATTATTCTGAAATTTCAATCTTCCAGTAATCGGTGTTTCAACAAATCATAATTCTATATGTAATTGTAACAATAATTTTAATTGGTCAACGTCGTGAATAGCAAACGACATTTTCGTTTGCCCATTAATCCGCTTCGTAACAGTATAGTACAGCAAAGAAAGACATCATTAACATAGATCACGCAGTGCAAAATTTGAATTATAAGGATTTTTAGGAAATTATGTATATATAAACTCTGCCACCTCATTCACAAACACTGCAGTTTGCAAGTGAGCTGCCGGAGTTTATACATTTATAATTTCCTAAAAATAGTCCTTAATCCTAATATAATAAATATTTTTTACTATGGTGGCAAAGGCGGGTATTAAAAGCTTATTCAAGTAAAACCAAAATATGCAATTTCTATTTACAATTCCTTACAAAAGTTACAAAAGTCCCATTACCTTGTCTTATGAATGTCTTCCTGAGACAGTCTTCAAGTAATAAATACAGTATTGTAAGTACATAAGAATTCAGTAATCATTTGCATGGCAATTAAAAAGTTTAAAACTTGTTTCATGACATAATATTAGGAATTCCTAAAAAAGCAAGTTATTTCTAAGAGTTGTAATGTTGACGCAATTGTAGTACATGTGAAAGAGTATTTCTATAACATTTATGAGACCTAATCAAAGACTTTTACTCGCAAAACTTACATAAAGTCTTTTGGATTTTATTAAATTTGAGAGTAAATCAGCCTAGTTTTCACATTATTAATTTCCTTCAAAATAACCGTATTTATACAATTCATATCTTATTTTTGCAACTGACCATTTTTCTGACTAATGTTCATTATCCCTACCAGATGTATAGTAGTGCAAAATTTTCAAAACTGGTGAAAAGCAGGATTAAAAAAGAAATCTAACGCATGCTCCAATTTGTCTTTGTTCATTCTACAAACTTCTCTTTTTATGGAAGTGGTACACCTGAAAAATTTGAAATGTGTAGTAGAACCAGAGGCTTACATGTGAACCTGTATCGCTCACCTGGTGGGTATTGGTCACATAAGATTTTCGAAATATTGTTGTTTATAATCATCTGACCATGAAGTTAAACATTTCGAGCCACGATACCCAATGCAACTTTCCTTGTACATGCGAGAATTCAGTATCAAATGCAACTAATAAATCAAGGAAAAATTTTAATCAAATTGAACTCTACTAATCAACAAAAGAAACGTTCACTCACGTTTTTTGTGGAATAGAATTTAAAATGAAAGCATATTTTTTTTCTCTTTAATTGATTATAATCTTAAGCAACACTCGATTCTAATTTTACTCTTGAAAAGAAAACTTCCGGTAAAAAATAGAACTTCCGGTTAATAGAATCACAACATAAATGAGCAAGTGCAGAGAATCGAATGGATATTTTTGACAAACAAGAACAACATCGACACATTGAATGATTACAAACAATTTGCCATTTTGAAATAATCAATACTTCAACGAATTCTCGAAAACGACGCTCTCTCTTATTAAATAAGATCTGGCAGTTTTGACCTGTTGGGGTATTCGTTGCAGTTTGACCTAATTTTAAGTGAAAATAGACTTTAATTTCTTAGAAATCATCATTGAGTTATCCGAACTTCATCGAATACACACAATTTTGGAATACGGATGAAGTTATGACGTCAAACTGAAAATCATCAAAACACAAGAATTCGACCTTCATCTTATCTTTATGGAAACTTTTGTGTTTTTGGATAGGTTACGAATAATGTATTGATTTTATGAAGAAATAATGAAAATTCAATTCCGACCGCCATTGACATAATGCTGAACTCTGCCAAAAAAAAANAAAAAAAAAATGACAACTGCCTAGGAAAATGTCTCTCATTAGCACCGACTAAAAGTTGTCATAACAAATATGCAAGTAACGAATAAAAGTTATTTTTCTGCGAAATATAAAACGGTTATTTTAGTTATTATCCCTAACAGAAATATATATTGAGGACGTTTCTTTTGTTGATTAGAATAATGAATAACTAAATACCGAAGTAACTGTAAATTTATTTTCTGCATATGCGCATTTCGACAACTTATGTCTCTTCAGTGCAGATGAAAGCTAAACGTTGGGAAGACTATAAACTCAAAGATGTGTAAAAACTGATAGAGAACAAACAACCAATTAAATGTAAAACCAAAATCAGCTTAGGACAGAGCTTTGCATAAGGGAGATACTCGATAGCTTTCAACAACATTTACAACAATTAAGATATTGTAAGGTTCAAAATTAAATCGGCTTTCGGGTCAGCACCGAAGTACTGACTACTTGGCTGTTGAATACCCTCGGGGACTAACAATACCGAAGTTACTGTGAATTTATTTTCTGCATATGCGCATTTCGACAACTTATGTATCTTCAGTGCAGATGAAATCTTAACATTTGGAAGACGTATATAACAGTTGAAATGCTGGCCTATTTCCAAAAACAACAATATTTGACATGATCATAGAATAAATAGTATCTGAGAAATTAACTTGGAAATAAAACTTAATTAACTTTAATGTTGACGAACCATTGAACTCTGAAATATGTGGTAAATCCTCTATGTTCTTTTGACTTTCTGGCCCCAAAATTATCTTTTCCATTCTCTTTTGCATGTCGTCTAGCTTTGTAAATGACAGGTATCAAATCTTTCAACTCTTCTTTAGTAAAGTCTTTGACTATCATTGACAAAGAAACGTCTTTGTCATTCTTGTCACTGAATTCCTTCCAAATCACAAATTGTACAGGGTTTTGACTTCTGCTGCTGCAAGAAAAAATAAATAATAAATGTATTTATTCTTTAGAAAAAATTTAAAATTATACATCAAATAGACCGTAGTAATAAAACACCAACATAGATCACAAATTAAAGCCAGTTGTTATTTTTTGTCCAAATTACTAGGATTGGTGAAAGTATTTTTATTTGTTCGGAGGCAATTTTCAAAGATTTTGTGGTCTCAAATCCAATAGAAATTGATACACAAATTACAGCTGTTTTCGTATTGATAAAACATTTATTATTCTCGTTTTTGACACTACAAAAGTCAAATTGTCTGAATTTACCATTTTTGTCTGATTTTGTTTGAAAAATTACTCGACATTCTTTAATGTCTGATTTTGTGCTTAATTTTTCTCGACAAATTCTTAATTATATTATTTTTGTCTTAAAATTTATCGACGCATTCTTGACAGTCTGAATTTGCATGAAAAATTCCTAAAAAAATATTCTTAACATTATGCATTATGCCTGAAACTTTGACATGTTGCAATATTCTTAATTTTGAATAGAATTTGGAAATCTATCATCATCTGATAAATTTTCTTTTTTTTTTCATCTATTTTCTATTATTTATCTTGTCTGCTTTAAAGAATTTTCTTATTTCTTATTTTCCTATAATTGTGTTCCATTTCTACATTTATGTAAAATCACCATTTACATTTATATTTAGTACTTATGTTATAAATAAAAGCATTTTATTTTCAAAAATGTCACACAACCATGATGAAGAGGCCTGGATAACACTAACAAGGCATCAAATAAATACAGCGAAATAAAAAAAAATAAATGCAATGGAAAAAAATTATGGTTCTTCAGTTTCACTCGGATTGTCTACTTTTCAAGGAATTTTTTTTTACAAAATGTTTTGAAAACACAATAACTGCTAAAAAATCAATTTATTAAGTACATACCTACAAGTGTACTTATCATAATGCCAAAATGTTAATATATGGGTATTTTGTGGTGTTTCCTGGTAAACTACAAACTCTTCAAAGTTCATTTGCATCATTCATATACTTGCATGTATTTTTATTATCTTTGCAATCATAGAAAATTTTTTTTCAACATTTTTCATAGTAAATATCACTATCCATGGATAAAACTATTTACAAATAATATACCCTTTTTAATATGAAATGTTTTCCTAAATTATATAAAGACATATATAATTTGCTTGAGTTATATTTTACATTTTTTTCTGCAATCAATTTTGAGATTTAGACTACATGTATACAGGAATAAATACAAGCATTAAGAACACCCCCAATTAACAAAGATTGTCACAGGTGAGTGATATTGTCTCAAGTAAACCTATTCATCAATTCATTCCTTGTACAAGTGCAATATACAAGCAGTGTCATATATTATGCATATAATATACAAATATAACACCCTCGACGACTCATCAGTTCTCCTTATTTGGTAATGCTTTTAAATTGCTTTCAAATCCTAAATAAATATAAATTTAGTGCATGACATTTGTAGGAAGATCCCACTTCTCCTTTTAACACTTTTGATATTTGAGAATAAAAAGAAAATTTTATGAGACAAGCTAATAAGGAGGGAAACCTAACAACTAGTGCAGACATCTTTATAAATTTATGTTGTCAAGATTTTAAATTGACTATACAAACTGCTTTGTCATTGTCCCTGATCTGACAAATAATTCAGATACCCTCCCGAGACTTCTTACTGCATAACGTGAATAAGTTCTATATATTTTTTAGTTTCAATTAAAATTTGGAGTATGTGGATTAAATAGTATACTTGACCTTAGATATAGATATGTGTCGAATGAGTAATTACTTGGATTTTAAAACTGAATGCGCTCCCCATGATTACTTGCCCAGACGGAAGATCATATTCGTGTGAAATTAACGTGTACATTCTCTACTTAATTCTAGCAAGGTATTTTTAATGTGCTAGCTAAAATGATTTCTAGGACAGCTTAAGTACTCGTATATAGAAAAAGCAGTTATAGATTTTACTGCACATCAAAGGGTAGAGAAATATCAAATGGTTAATAATTTGGTGAGTATATGTAACTTTTACATAGAACGTATTCATTTTCCTCATTGTGTACATTTTTTTATTTAGGTTGTGACCTAGGCCCTCTAGATACATGCATAAGAGGGGTCAATGCCTGTTGTACTAGTATATTGCGCACATATTTAATGGTATGAGTTGGCAGTAAGAAGACCTTTTTTATGAGTTTTTGAAAATTTCATTATTTTGATATATTAATTTCTATTCTAATTTATTTAAGGGGGTAGACCTGGGGAGGCCTAAATTTTCCAATCGTTTAATTTTCTTAATTTTTTCAGTATTAAAACTACACATGTTCATGTCGACATTAAACAATTTTCAACACGTTTTACCGTCCCGTTTTATGTCTAGTGGTCATCAAAAATACCCTGTTTCCTCATATTATTTGGTCCACTCAGGACTTGATTTTGATGTAAAATATTGGTTCTAATTGACTTTGTATTTGATTTAAAATTATTTCAAATGCAAAATTCTGTAGTTTAGACATGTGTGAAAGTATGCATGAATAATGATAGTAAATTTAAATAGTTTAAACTGAAATAAATTGGTGTTCTGTATAATATAGGCTGAAATTTTTACTCTATTTTGATCACTTTTAAATACTTCTTGTAAAAAAATCTGTCGTTTAATTTTCACCAAAAACTGAGAATAGAAAGAAAACTAGTTTATGTAAGATATATTAAAATTTTAGAAAATTCTACCGTCCCATTTTTTCTTAATTTAGAATAAAGTGAGTAAATCAATAAAATTACTGAATCTGTGCTATAAATTACCTCCCTTGGAAAAAATCCGACTTTTGCATATTTTAATTATCTTTGGACAGCATTGCAAAATTGTAGAGTAAAATGCACTCATTATAAATAACTGGATGTCGGGTATTTGTTTTCATGACAAAATTAATGTTTATTTGCTTTGTGGAAAAAATTTTACAATTTCAAAATTTTGATAATACCTATTGATATGATTCTATTCTTTTGTGTAAGTAATAAAAAAGTGAAGAACAGAGTTATCTCCTTCTACCCCAGGTCTACCCCCTTAAGATTTGCAACTTCATCAGAAATTTATGTTACAATTATAATCAGTGCTCTTTTATTTCTCTTCATGCAATCTACACTGTATCAGACCATTTCAGACAGTTTAGAATATGTCGAGACATGCTCAGACAGTCCAGAACATGTCAAGACATATTCAGACACTGTTAAAACTGTCCAAAATATGTCGAGACATATTGAGACACTGTTCAGACTGTCAAGAATATGTCGAGACATATTCAGACTCTGTTCAGACTGTCGAGAATAAATCCAGACCATCAAAAATAAGTTGAGAGTTTTTCAGACAATGCTCTTAAGTTAAGAATGTATCGAGATAAAAGTATCCTCAGTTCAGACTGTCAAGAATGTGTCGAGATACAATCAGACTTATTTCATACTTTTGAGAGGTGTGTCAAGACAGTTAAGAATAGTGTCGAGAATTTTTTATTATATTCCAGACATTAAAGAAAGTCGAGTAATTTTTGAGACAAAATCAGACAAAAATTGGTAAATTCACACAATTTTACTTTTGTAGTGTGAGACACAACAGTTCCTGTTTCTACCGATCTGGTGGTAAGATCATAATTTGTGGTTATAAATTGAAAAAGAATAAACATCGTTGAAAATACAAGATTCTTAATTCTAACGCAAACCTGGTTAGAGAAATAATGAAATCTTGACATTGTGTGTCTGTGATTTCTAGATCTTGATCTTTCGCATGTTTTAAATTCATATAATCTTATGAACGAAAAATTAAAAACCCATGAACCAGTGAAATTTCCTACGAACCATGCATACAAGTTCTTTCATAGTATGAGTCTTTCATACAAGTATTCAATTAGTATGAAAAGTTGAAAACCTTTTTTTTTATCTTCTTAGGCTCATTTTGATGTATTGGCTAACTTGGAAGACTGACTTTTTGTAATTGTATAATGATTTATTATTTATAATCATTTACATGTGTTTCACTACTGGGCCAATGCCACTGCATGTGATCTTTAACCAATGGTATTTATCAACCTAGGAGTCAACACTTCTATGCTGACCTGCAAACTGATTGTCTTTAGAAACTTGCAATGTCAAAATTACTAAAAAAAAATGCAAAGGAGTATCTTAATCTTGCATATTTCTGTCCTCTGCTTTTTTTTTGG
>MJUU01004063.1:24588-40391 GCA_002080025.1 Modiolus philippinarum
GCATGGTTTGGTGCTAAAATGTGCAAGGTTTCTTCAACTGCAGTAGTTGCCTTTCTATTAAGTGATCTTAATGTTCTTGGTTTTAGCTCGTTTACATCTTTTATAATCTGGTATTTTATAGGACTGATCTTCCCATCACAGATTTTTTGTAGAGCATCTAATGTGTTGTTACTATGAATATCATTTTCCAAGCTTCATGATGAAATCTGTGTTGATGGAAGTGAAGCCTAAAAATAAAACTTTCAAAAATAATTCAAGAAATAATGTTGCCATTTAGCTACTTCTTTTATACTTTTAGTAACTTGTTTTGCGAGTATGGAGTTCTCTGCTTGTATTGCCCGGAGTGCTACAGCCAAACATGCAGTAATTCGAGTAGAGAAATTCTCCTGAGCAAAACAAATTACTGATAGAGTTTTTATTGCTAATTCTGTTATTCAAATATACAAGATGTATGTTTCTTATTCACTGAAATATTTTTTTTATTAAATACTATTTTTGGATAAGTATGGCACTTTATTCTAGGGATTATTTTGTCACATTACGTAACAAGACAAAATATTAGTGTGCTGTTGCAAACGTTCCGTAGAGATTGACGACAGTATGTTCATATTAGCGCAGTGCAGTGATAATAGAATTATTGTCGCTCGGGAACAATCGAAAATGTCGATTGAGATGCCAACGTGGAAAATCGAACAGAAAAGGTTAAAATACAACACATTCATGGTCGTTTGTTTTTAGTGTGCCGAAAAAAAAATATATACTTACTGTAAATATGTCTGTTTCAGACTGTGTCTCATGTTGTATCTGCATTTTCAGTTTCATGATGACTATCCACAATCTGTGATTAAACAAAAGTTCTGAACATCATAATAATTCCCACAATAAGAATAAATTGAAATTCAAAAAAAAATTGTTTGAACTATTATTATGGAGGAATGAAGGGTTAACTGGTACTATGAAACTGATGAACAGTTTGCCTTATTCAATATGTTGAAGTCTTCAGACACGCCATTTGTCATATTTTCGTAAACTGTCTATTGCGATTATTGTCAGTTTCACAGACATGAATTGCATCATTTAACTTCATAATGAATAATTCTAATGCAATATTTATGTGAGAGATTATTAGATTGGTCAACATTTACTGTAAATTGCACTATGACCATGCCTGGCACAAAATAGATTTCCTTCTAGTCTGGTTCCTTCTCCACCTTTATATACTTCAAATATAAATAGTACACGAAATTTTCTGATTGCAATAGAATCGCAATAACAGTACATTATATCTGTATTCAATCTTGATTTGACGGTCAGAAATCTTCCAGTTACAGGCTCTGCTATGTGGCACCTGTAAAATGCATTTGACTGTCAAATATATAGTTGATGCCCGCAAGCATTCAAATAATGCATATGCTTATTATCAACCTGCAAACTTGTTGATAATCAACTTTTCAATTTTCAATATGTCAAGTCTTAACCTTTGTAAAATCAAATTTCCTTTCAGATGAATATGCTTTAATGGAAGCTGATACAGATACAATGTATGCTATTTGACTAAGGTAAACAAGTCCTATAAATATAGATTTTTTTTGTACTTACAAAGAGTTGTTGTGTCTTGTCTGTTACCCTGGGCTGTTTTCAAGTGTTGTCCCTTCTGAGATTAAGTCTTTCTACAATATAAAAAAATCTTAAAATAGAGTACATATATCTTTTATAGAAGCCATTAAGTTAATGAGTCACTGCAGCATGGGAAAAAATCAGAAACAACTTGGGAATATTTGTTAGTTTCATAAGTACATCATCTGATTCCCAAATAGTTGTATATAATGATAATAACTCTTTTTTTTAACCAATGTAATAATTCTCTGTGACATTTCAGGATATATTGTGCGTAAACTGAACAAATATCAAATTTGAGTTCTATTTTTTAGAATTTGTGACCTTGACCTTTGTTGCATAAACCAAACAATCATTAGAGTGTTCCTCCTCTTATCATTGATCATTTCTGTAAGAAGTTTCAATTAGATTTGACCTATGGTTGTTTAGATATTGTTTGGAAACATAAACTAGAGCTGTCTACGAAAGGCAACCAAATATGCCCCAGTTATTGAAACCTGAATCAATAGGGCAACTGCAAATTTTAGCTTTATAAATACGTGTCCAGAACCTATCCAAGGATAATCAGAAGTAAAACCTGTATCCTTAAAATAGCTGCATGAAGTAACATTTATATTAAAAGCAGATTTGAAGTATATTGTGCTTATTGTAATAGCACAGTAGTTATTACCATATGGTTTCTTTGAGTTTTTCTTTCCTTGAAAGATTCTTGTAATAAATAAGGTTCATATATCATTTCTTTTAGCAATAAAACATTTGTCAAGAGCAAATCCTTAAACATAGGTAAAATTATTCATGTTGTCTTTTTCATTTTATCAAATGCATGTGTAACTATTCAGATATACTTTACAAAAAAGGAAAAAGTATATCCCAATGGTGTATTTATCATATTTATTATCTGTGTTCTTATTTATATATTATATATACTATAATTCTTGTCACCAAGTGTTTCGGATATCATTTAAGTCATTAAATAAGACCAAGGCCGTAAATCCTCATCAGGTACTCTGTAGCGCAGTATTAAAGTTTCTTTTTCAAATAAATTTAGTATTTGGGTACGACACTCGGTGCTCCTTTCTATTTGTCTATTTTATTTTTATGTATATATTGCATTTTCAATTGGTTTTAGATGACGTAAGGTATTCTTTAAGATTCTTATGTTTCCGACAAGCAATAATTGGTGGTCTTAGGAATCACGGTGCTTAGCCATAACGGATCCTTTAATATGGACATGATTCTTTCGGAATCGCAAAAGGATCATTTCGGATCTTTTAAAGACAATTCGTTTACGAGTGTCTATTAAATTGATTTTATACAATTGTTTATCGTCTTGATAAGGTAAGTGATAATTTCACTTAACGTTTGGATAATCTCTTTATTATAACAAACCGTTACTTTATGTAAATTTTGATGATTTTGTATGCTAATTCTTAATCTTGACAGCGAAGGATCTCCACAAAAGTACTTTTGGCATTTATCTATTAAACAACGAAGAACTATTAGGTGTAATGCACGACTAAGTAATTTTTTTGAACAACATAAGACTTAGAACGTACTTTGGCAAACTATTTTGCACGTATTAAACACAGACGAGACTAAATATAAACATAGTATGGAAACGGACACTAAATGATCATGGCACCGGATTTTCTTTAATGCTGATGCAGTACATAGCTCATAGAGTGTGGTTTATTTAGAAATGTTCATGTTAAAAATTGTACAAACGATTTCAAATAAACAATTTGAACAACAGAAAGGATATTTATGCAAAATAAAGTTCATGACTTCTATTGGACACGTTTCATTACTTATATTTAATGCACGTAGTTAGTGGTTTATACTTGGTAAGAAAATAGTCCTAATCAAATTTCAGGATCGATGATTAGCGGTTCTGCAATCTCTTAATTTTATTACCCAAAACAACTTTTTCTGTGACAAGATCTGTTTTATATAAAATATGGTTCGCGAAATAATGCTAGTGGAATATTTTTAAACTTCACACAGGTAGCCTAATTTGGGTAGAATTTTTCGATTTTTTTTCAAATTTACTTCAATCTTAGACATTTGTAAAGAATCAAAATGAATCTTTCGTTCTTTATTGGGACGACAGCTACCAAATGCATTTGTAAAATCGATGCTTTCAATCAAGTCCTTGCGAAAGGCCTTTTTTTTTCATGTAAAACTATTTTGTATGAAAAAGAAAGGAGATGGGGTAAATGTCAAGAAGACAACATCCCATATCAAGGTAAAAACGACCCAAAATAAAGCATCTAGGGTCACCGTACGGTCTTCAACACAGCGAGGAACTGTGTGTTCCACTGGCAGCTATCTGGAATAAGGGTCCATCCTAGTTATTGTGACTGACCAAGTGAAGTTCCAGTTAACTCAACGGTTTCAAAGAAGATATTTGATTGCATTTTCAGATAGCGTTCTATGCTAAAATTATGTTCAATCTTGGATGAGGTGCAAACAAGCCTGACGCAAGGAGTTCCAACTAGTGATTCCTGAAATATTTGAATGAAAAGTTAAAGACGGATCACAGTGACGGCAAATTCTCAACCTGGCAGAGCTGAAAAGCATTTTATCTGTTAACCCTTGCAATCAGCCAGTGAGTGTGTACTCAAAGAAACAAACACACATATAAGTTATGTGAAAGGGAACTTATGACGTCACAAAACTTTATTGCAACAGTGGTCATCCTTTACTGCCACCAGCAACAACATAATCCAGACAAATGCCAATGTGTATGGGGTGTTTTCTCGTTTCTGATAAACAACATTATCCTATTTAAACTTCAAACTCAAAAGAGGTCGGGAATTTTTAAAGCAATGCTTCTTTTTCAAAATAGGCACATATACAAAATGGAATTATATCGCATTCAAAAGACATGGGGGCAAAGTGACAAAACATGTACGGAGGAGTATCAACTGGTCAAATGATCATTTATCTATCAAATACTATTATAAGTATAGTCCATTTTGTGCCAAAAGTTCCTGGTTAAGAGCACCAATGACTTCCACCTCCGTTTTTATAACCTTCCATATTTTGTCTTATTCCTATCGCCGTCGGTCCAATATGGGACTTTTCAAACGTGTTCACTCCGGAAACAGTTCTATTTTTATACGTAAAAAATCAATACATCAAAGCATTGAGAGGGAATCACTAATTAATGAACACTGTTGACCTAAGGGTAATTTATGTTTAATCGATTTGTAGCGTTACATGTTTTTTTCGTCAATTAAATTTGTTTAAAGAATTGTTATAGAGGAAAATTTATACATGCACTTCAATTTTATAAATAGTGTGTTTTCTTATGTCGTATATATTTATTTCAATAGGTTTATTAATCCAATATTCCTTGTTATTGGTATCCATGGCGATCGCTTCAATCTCACGAAAGTTCCTATCTCGAAGGTCCCGAATTGTATCACACGACATCATTTGCTCAAATCGTAAGAGATCTGTCGCATTATACTACTGTCAATGCATGTGAACTGCCGACAACAGCACTAAAATCGTTTAACTTTCACACATTTCTCAAGTGTTTCTTGTGTTTATGAGATCATGGTACCATTACCAACCTATCAGATATGAAGGAACCTTTAATATCAATAAAGTAGTGTGTAGGCAAAAAATCATTATGAATAACATCCTTTTTATATCTACTATTTACTTTTTCTGCTTACCTACTTTATTAAATCACTAAAGAAAACTAACTTAAAGGAACCATATCATATGAAACGCTGGAAACCCTGCAGGACGAATTTCGTGGTTAATCTATCAGAAAAAAAATCCTAGCTACTTGTGATGATGCAGAATGATCAGTATCCTCCTTATTTAGAAAATACTGAATACTAATGAAATGCCAAAGAAACTTACGAGTTTTCCAATTTTAAATATGAACCATATATATTATTATTCAATGTTTATACGTGTTCTTTTTTAACAGAACCACAACTTCAAGCTTTGGGATCAGAGGTTTCAAGGCTATGTCTTAACAATTATTCATTTATTGTACCCTTAATTGGAGCTATTTGAATTTGATATTTTTAACATAAAATGACTATGAAAAAATCCAGGAAAACTGATTCCTTATTTACTCCCAAGATCATTATGTTTATTTCTTAGATTGTATTTTCAAATCTTGAGTGATATACTTTGCTACCGTGCGCTCCGAATTAATCACCTTGGCTAAAGAAGTTTTGTTCCTTAATCAAGATCTTAAAAAAAAGGTCTTCAATATACTCTTTCATGAATAATTAAATATAGATAAAATATACAAGAAATATATAACAGCAAACGCCATTTCGTCTTGCTGAAAAAAAAAAAAAAAACTTCAATCTGTTAGTGTCCTGCGCCATAAAGATCTGAAAGTATTCCGGTGCCAAAATTACTTACTTCATAAAGAGTCCTTTTCCACCTTGTAAACAAATATATTACCTATACTGTCATTTTTATTTTTATTTAATGCAAACGGGTGTGCATATTAAAACTGAATGATCCTTACACGAATCGTAAAGTGTCCTTCCTTTTCTTATTTATAGTTTTTTGCAATTAATTGATTGATTTCTTCTTCGGGGTAACATCTTTTTAAAAAGGTTTGTTTTAAACAGTTCAATTTGTGATTCTAAATCCTCCTTGGTGTTCGATGATCTAATTACGCGTGTTTTTTCGCCTATAATAAAGCCTTTAAATACATTCGATGGGTGAGCAGACGATTTTTCTAGATATTGGTATTATCCATGGGCTTGCGATACAATTTCATGTCTAATATCTTGTCTGTCATAAATCTGTTTCCTTTAAATAATGCTATGTCCAGAAACTGTATATTTTGTCTGGAGTATTCATATGTAAATCCCAATAAAGGGTGAATGCTATTTGCAATTTGGAAAATTCTATAAGATTTTTCTTCTCTGTTAAATATGATAAATCTATCATCTCTATATAATGACAAATGAATTAGGTTGTTGGTATATGGAAATAAAAGCAGTATGTTTGAAATTATTTCAAACGTTCTAAGGTCCGTTAAACTAGCAGACATTGGGGATTCCATGGATACATCAATAGTTTCTCGATATATGCGGCCATAAAATTCGAATTCGTAATATTCTAGTACAAGTTTAAGAATATTTAAAAAGTCATCTTTAGGTGGTAGTGGTATATCATAGATAGTTGAGCTTATTTTAGGCCAAGCTCGCTCTACGGCTTCAATAATTTCACTGTGTTCAAGATTAGTGTACGTGCTGCTAATGTCGAATGTTGCTAAAATGCTGTCCGCAGGTACTTTAATTTGTTTTATTTTTGTAACGAAATCTGTGGAGTCCTGAGTGTAGGTCCACAGATTTTCAATAACTGGTCTAAGAAAGTAATCTATATATTGACCGATTCTTCCTAATGGACTGTTACACATATACTATTGGTCTTCCAGGAATTTGTATTTTCTGTAGGTATTTTTTATCTTTTATTTTCTCTCTGTCTTTTATACTTAGCTTATGTATTTTGGGAAGAATATATAATCTTCCAAGTCTTTTCTTTCCTTCGTTCACAATATATTTAAGTGTGATATTGTCAACAAGATGTGATTTATGTAGTTTTTCTACAATTTTGTCAATGTGATTTCGATAGTATGTGGTTCCGATAGTCTTACGTGATGTATATTGCCATTAAAGTGACTCAATGCTATATCAATGTATTTATTTTTATCCAGTACAACTGTGAATGAATTTTTGCGTGCCTTTTTATAATTATGTCAGTTTATTTTTTTAAAGATTGCAACGCTATTGTTTTTTGTTTAGATAGGTTATCTTTGAATTTTCTAACGCTAAGATTTTGAAGTTCCAGTTTTGTAGCAATAAGTAATTTCGACGGCATTGTTAGCTAAGTGCGGTACAAATCCTGAATTTGTTCTGAATGGATGGTAATTAACAGCGTTTGTACCGTCATCAAAGTGGTATCTACACCTCATTTTACGAGCTAGTTCATTAAAATCCTGTATTAGACTTTGTTTTCCATTCTTTTTTATGGGACTGGGTATAAATTTCAATCCTTTGCCTAAAAGAAATATTTCGGCATTACTGAGTTCTGTATTTGTAAATAATTCAACATATTTTAGAGCATTTTGAACCTTGTTCATGTGTTTTCTCCTTCTGATTCTTCTGTTGACACAATACAGGGGTTTACACAGTGAAAGCATGGACACAATGACATAGACAAATGTACCTCCCTTTTTCCAAAATATATAAAAAAGGAATTTCTTAGCCGGAAAATCAATTACATAGGTGCCATCCAATCTTCCTGTAAAGTTCCATCCATTTTAAGGCACTCTGAATGTCCCGTCTTTTTCCAGTTCCCATAGCAACAGCAACTATTTCGAAGATTTTGTGACCGAAAAATCAATTCTATGAGTGCTAGACATCCTTCTTGTGAAGTTTCATCAAATTTGAGGCATTTAAATTTTGTAGCCTTTTTTTTCAGTTTCGGTGGCAAGAGCTGCAATTTTACAAAGATATGTGGTTGCACAACTACTTATTGTAAGTTAAATTCCTTGAAGTTATTTAATTTTTTGTTAACTTTCTAAAAACACAAAAAAGTTGTGTTTTTCATTCGTACTAACGGACGGATGAACGAATGATAGACGGACGGATAGACAAGCGTAAAACAAAAGAAATGCCCTCCATGACTTTCCGTAATAGGCCATAAAAATGTCGAATTTTCGTTCTATTTCTAGAATTTGTGACCTTGACCTTTGTGAAATAAAGATCAAAATCGATGAGATTCCTTCTCTCATCATATGTCATGTCTTTTTTTCGTTTCTTTTCGATGTGACATGTGGTTCTAGTAATATTGTGCGGGAAAAAATAAATATCATGCTTTTGTTCTATTTTTAGAAGTTGTTACCCTAACCTTTGTCTCAGAAAACTCAAAATCAATAGGTTTCAACATCTGGTCATTAGTGATTCCTGTGCCAAGTTTCATTTAGATGTGACATGTGGTACTGGAGATATTTTGCGGAAATGGATAAAATGTCAATTCTTTATTCTATTTTTAGAAGTTGTGACCTTGACATCTTTTGCACAAACCTCAAAATCGATTGGTTCCTCGTCTCCATGTTTGTTCAAAGTTTTATTTAGATATGCAAGTGGTTCTTAAGATACGTGAAAAGCAAAAGTTAAGGCACAGACACCATTCATCAAAATATAAATTGAGTTCGCCTTGGTCTCAACTCAGCTAAAGATTTGGGAAGGGGCTCTCCTTAAAAACCACACATGTTGCTGATAGCTAACAGGAAACAAAGTCCACTTTCAAAAATACCGTTGGCAGGGGGTCCAAATTAAAGATTATTACACATTTTCCACAATATTTCTTTCTTTAAATGTGAAAAGGGGGCATACATTTATACACCCGTAACATCCGCCCCTATCTCTTCCATGGTTTCAACATTCTTAAAGTTTTAAAACAGGGAAAACTGACCTTAGACATTAAGGGATGGAATATGCTGAATTATTTTTTTTAGTCTATAGCAGGATCAGCTCACAAGATTATTGAAAAGGTATTTTGCACTTACTGTATCAGGAAAAGACTCGATCTGACATGTTGTCTTCTTTCGACAAAATGTACATAAAGCTAAAATTAAGAAATAAAATAGTGCAAAATCAATGGAAATAAGCAACTTTTTCTATCAATCTTCAAATTTCCAATATGAATTATTGACATGTTTTTTTTTTCTGCCCTTGACACCTGCCACTTCTTCTGATTAGTTTTTCTATTAGAATACACATCTCAGATTAAACTGCATGTAAATACATAGCAAATCTACTTTTACATATATCATGATATATAGTGAAGTTTTAAACACATATTACTGCGCATAACCTCTGAATTTACCCCTAGATCAATTGGGGTAGCCCAAGTTAATTATCTATATTTCCACGCAAACTGTCTTGTTTATAGGTCATTAGTGTGTAGAATTTGTCTTTACACTTTAGGAGTTTCATTTGATACAAGAAATCCATCAAACTTATTAAACTACTTCAAAGGGATTAAAATGAAGAGAAAAGTAAGGGACAGTATCAGAGTTTTTTCTATCGGTTATAAATCATTTGCAAGAAATAGATTTTACTGAACTTAATTTTATAGAACCTGACTGTATTCCTTTTATAAATTGCAAAATTAGAAAAAAAACGTAGTGCCATCCTGAAAATATGAAGATTTAGGGAGCAATTTTTGGGAAGACTTATTTACAGTAAATTAGTAGCCAACCAGGCAATTTGCAGTCTAATTTTAAACAGATTTCCCTCTCTTTTTAGATAAAACGATAATGACATTACACTATTTTACCGTAAAAAGCTATTTTTTGTATAAACATGTACATTTGTAATTAGAATATAATATCTATTCAGAATAAGAAAAAGGAAAAAAAGTTTGATACCACCCCCAGGTATCACTCATTTGTAATGTCAAGTTTTCTTTCTGTATCAATCAACTAATCACTTTGAAGTTTTAATCAGTTTGATAGAATTTTTGTAGGTAAAGAAACTGGTCAGATTAGATGGTGAGCTCTTTTTAAGATGTGTTCAGTATGAATCAGTTTACCTTCAGGGTTTGGAAACTAGTTTGTAGAGTTGCAATTCAATTATGGGTAAAGCTAGAGGTTATTCGCAGTAATTTGCATTCTGGTGTTGATCTTTTGCGTGTAAATGGAGTTTTATTCTAGTTATATATGCATTTCTGTTAATTGGAAGTACCACCTTTGTCATATTATATATAACTAAATACCGAAGTTACTGTGAATTTATTTTCTGCATATGCGCATTTTGACAAGTTATGTCTCTTCAGTGCAGATAAAATCTAAACGTTGGGAAGATCATAAAATCAAATATGTTGAAAACTGATTGAGAACAAATACCCAATATGATCTAAATGTAAAGCTTAAATCAGCTAAGGATAGAGCTTTGCGTGAGGGAGATCCTCTTTAGTTTTCAAAGAAATTTACAAAAATTTAGATATTGCAAGGTTCAAAATAGAATCGGCTTTCGGGTCAGCACCGAAGTACTGACTACTGGGATGGTGAATACCCTCGGGGACTAACACTACACCAGCAGTGGGAATCGACCCAGTGGTGACAAATAACTAAAAACCGAAGTTACTGTGAATTTATTTTATGCATATGTCCATTTCGATAACTTATGTCTCTTCAGTGCAGATAAAATCTAAACGTTTGGAAGACCATAAAATACAATATGTTGAAAACTGATAGAGAACAAATACCCAATATGATCTAAATGTAAAGCCAAAATCAGCTACTGAGCTTTGCGGGAGGGAGATCCTCTTTAGTTTTCAAAGAAATTTACAAAAATTTAGATATTGCAAGGTTCAAAATAAAATCGGCTTTCGGGTCAGCACCGGAGTACAGACTACAGGGCTGGTGAATACCCTCGGGGACTAACAGTCCACCAGCAGTGGCATCGACCCAGTGGTAAGAAATAACTAAATACCAAAGTTACTTTGAATTTATTTTCTGCATATACGCATTTCGACAACTTATGTTTCTTCAGTGCAGATAAAATCTAAACGTTTGGAAGACCATAAAATCAACTACGTTGAAAACTGATAGAGAACAAATACCCAATATGATCTAAATGTAAAGCAAAAATCAGATAAGGACAGAGCTTTGCGTGAGGGAGATACTCCTTAGTTTTCAAAGAAATTTACAAAAATTAAGATATTGCAAGGTTCAAAATAAAATCGGCTTTCGGGTCAGCACCGAAGTACTGACTACTGGGCTGGTGAATACCTTCGGACACTAACAGTCCACCGGCAGTGGCATCGACCCAGTGGTAACAAATAACTAAATATATGTGTGCAAGCTTCTGGAAAAGCAAGGGAAGGGAGGCTAAATATATATTCAGTAGATCAGTATGAATAAATAGCTACAATTATGAAAATGATTTATTTTGAACTTCATATTATCTTAATACCCCTTTGCGTAAGCACGTGCCTAAAATTCAAGATATCTGCCATTACTTCCAATTTTCATGAGATTTATACAGTATGATTTATTGTCTGATTTAATATTCTTACTGAATATGTACCTTTCAACCAATAATTTATCATGAACAGCAAGTTATTTGATTTACATTGAAACAGGCATTTTAAATTGTGCACCCAAGAAATTGCTGAAAATGAGGTTTCTATCCAGCTTCAGTACAAGTAAACCAATTTTGACATCATCTTTTTGGAAACATTGTTGATATTTCTTTGTAACAGTCAACGCTTATCGTGGTTGTGCAATTAATTTCAGAGCATTAATACAAGAAAAGTATCAATCCCTCTTGAAAGATGATATAGAATGATCTCAAACTTTCAGGCTAAGACATCTTTTAACATCCCTCGGCAAGCCTCGGGACGGACATGATATCTTAGCCTTCATTTGTGAGATGCAGCCTATCTCCCCTTTTCTCTTAGGATGCATACTATATATACCAGTGAAATAAAATTGAGTATTAACTGTGAAATTATTTCCCATAATTTCACTCCAGGACGTGACATCACAAAAGAAGTTGTCAATGCTGTTCTCAAGTAAAGTGTAGCAGATTAACGTCGAAAAAGTAGTTCATAAGTTTAAAATATTCTTTAATTGAACCAATCAAAATATATAAGAAGATCTATATAATAAAAAACAATAACTAAATTTAGATTATATCTATTGAACATATTCAACTCATGATAAAAAATGTTTTGATTGACGTATGCGCAGCGCATATACGTAAATTACTGCGCTGTTCGATCATTCGTTCAATACTTTGCTATATTCAGATTCTTGAATTTTAGTATAATTAAATTTCACTGCTATCATGAAAAAATGTAATTTTAACCACATTCCAGAATTTAAACTTTTTGTTAGTTTTTTACATGTGATAAAATAGAGTAAACTGATACTAAATTACAAAAATGCCTAAATTGCATATTAAGCAGTAATATCATTATGATGTATATGTGTTTCGAAGATTAACCTCTCATCATCAGCATGAGAACCAAATAATAATTTGGAAGTCACAATCCAAAAGAGGTAAAAAAAATATTCATTACTTATAAGAAACTGTGGACACAGGATATTTCTAGTCCACCCCTTGCATTGCTTACTGTTTGCAAACCCTTAGGTGTTGTTCATGCATGACTAAGAAGCCAGGTCTCTGTCTGGGCGTGAAATAGGTATGTTTTCTAGGACTACTAGTACAGGCCGTACAAACTGCTAGCTAAAAAGCTTATACTTAACTTAGGGGCGAGGGCCACCATTTGGGTTTGGAATCCGCATGTACTCCTTAACAAGCAAATGCATGTCAAATATCAAGTGGATAGGAATATACAGTTTGTACAAACTGGCTACTGTCTTTTAACCTTAAGTGATTGTTCATACTAAACTGAGAGGCCATGGTCACCATCTGGGTGTAATATGGTTATATACATACTCCTCTACCCGCAACATCATGTCGGATACTACTAATACAGGCTTTATAAACTGCTTGCTAAAAACTTTAAGTGATCGTTCATGTTTGACTAGGGACCAGGGCAATAAACTAGGTAAAGATTTGACTTGTAGCTATAACAATGCAACTGCACATGAAATATTATTGACCTACCACATAGATAAAGTTGTTACATATTTTAATTCTCAATAGTTTCCAATTGTATCCCTAAGTCTGCATACTTAGGGATACAATTGGCAACCAAAGGCTACTGATCCAGAGATTTGTTTAGGCATTGTATGACTTAAATTATATTTGTTTTTCTTCGTCAGTAACTTTGTTTGTGCTCTATATATTTCCATGTATTCCACATTATCATTTCAACGGTTTATTTGTTATTCATTTGAACATTCATTATCATATATGAATTTGTTTCCATATATGAATTTGTTTCCTTATCTAATGTAAGACAATGTGAAACTTTTCTCGTTTTTAAACTATCAAGTTCAGACTTCAATCAGCAAATATCCAGTATACAATTTTCATTTCTCATTTCTGTTTTATTAATGTGGCATTTTGTGTAAGCTTTAAATCTGAATTTCAATTTCCTTATTGTAAAGTTTAATTATTTTGATAGGAACGTAAATTATTCACTTTTATCCCTGCACGCCATAGGTTTTCAATACTTTAAGTTAAACATACAAACAGGTTATTCAAATTATTTGATTCGGCTAATGGAATGAACACATCCATCTTAATATAATTATCATAAACATTGTTTTCATTACTTTTGGAATCAAAGATCACAACTATGTAGCACCGTACTAAGGTTTCAAAACAGTTATTAAAGCAACACAACGTATACAATATAATCATGTATTAGACATGCTTATAAAAATATATCAAATTAAAACCTGGTACTTGTATAAATAATATTTTCTGTTATGGTGATATTTGCAAGACTGGAGTATTAAAGGAGGATGTTTATACCCATAACAATGTAACGATACACTGAATTGACCGTTGGATATACGCGTGTTCTAAAGTCATCCATACAAGTAAACAAATATTGTTTACTTTTAGTATCAAAATGCTTCCATACTGAAAGCACAATTTCCTCACTCCTAGCGGCGAAAACAGGCGAAATCAACTGATGGAAAATATGCTTTACAAAGATTTCAGAATTTGGCAATCAAATTCGAAACCAGGGACATTTTATTACAATAACAGACTGATGTTTGGGTTGATACACTGAAAAGTTGTTTATACAACAATGCATGTTTATTGCAGGAAACCAATAATAACTATAGATGCTATTACTTACATATTTATAAATAAGCATAAGCTATACAATGATCAATCACAATTTCCTTCAATATCTTTGTATGAATATGTTTTTTAAAAATGTCGTTTGATTACAACAGCAAATGGTTATGTATAAGTAGGTCACATACTCAAACAATTTCCACATCGATGATTTTAGGTATATAATATATCATATATTGTAAATAAATAATTTAATTTGAACTTAACTTTGATTTTCTAATAACTTTAACTGTTTTCTCACAAAATACCTTTAAATATCGGAGCAGAAAAATTCTGCTACACATTTTGTGTCATCAGATAATAGTTCAGATTATATTCCTACGTTAAATATGAAATTAACGATCAATTAAATTAAGAAAAAATACCCTTCTCATTTCCATACCAAAAAAATAATGAATTGATTCAAATATTTTCGGTTGAAAGTTCTACAAAAATATTATCGTGTAAAATTTTCAATCTCTTCAGACAAAAATCTGGGTTTTTTTCAGAGAAATTTAGTGTCAGTGTGTCTCAAAAGATATATGCTATATGAATATGATATGCATCTCTAATAAGATGTACTCCCAACACTTTAATTCGCAACGGGATGGCATCTAATGAATTTCCATCTTCTACAAAGACGGATGTGATATATTTACAAAGATTCACAGAAAAACATTGCTTCAGAATAACATAAAAATTAAACAACACAACAATTATCAAAATTCAATAGTTTAAACCGAATTGTCGTGTTTTAGTATTTTTGATTTTAAAATTTCTGATTTCTTCGAGTTTGCCCAGTATTCGTTGTTAATGTGTTCCTTCAAATATTACAAATATTGCAAAATTATATATAGGTGTATTCTTAAATGTAAATATCTTTATAGCATATGATTGGGGAGGGTATTAATTATAAAAAAAGAAGTTGACTGCTATTGTTTCTAACATTTCATAACAACTTATTTCTTAACTTAAATGATGGAAAACGAGCAGTAAGATACCCTATTTTATGGTCTTCTTGAAAAATCATAAGTAATGCTCCAAACAAACAACGAATATCCGGTATATAACTTCAGAGCATGTTTTACTTGACATTATAAGCGTCTGTGGAAACAGTGTTACATACAGTATAACATCATGAAAATATTTAATTAGAATCATGAACCACAAAATGTGATCATTTGTTGTATAAGAGAGCTTGCTGAAGAACTGAAACAAAGCTGTGATACAACTTATTTGTACATGTTTGCAGTGTTGGCCCTTTAGCTCTGATTGTTTTAAGTAATAAGTCTTGGAACATTTTGCTGTTAAGAATCAAGTCTTGATTCATATTAAAGTCTTTCAATATATCTAATTATCTTTCTTATTTTTTATATAGCTGATCGAATTACATTATTCTTATTTTTTATTATATAT
>MJUU01004066.1:485-34156 GCA_002080025.1 Modiolus philippinarum
TTGGAGTTATTGCCCTTTGAAAAATTTGAGTTTCCGTTAATGCTTAATATTCCCAAACGATAAGTCGTAAAGACCTGAAACCTTCACCATTGTTAATAAGTGATATATGGCCATCTAAAAATGTCAAGGTCAAAGGTCAACGGTAGGCCTTGTTATCGCTTAAACTCGTAAACCGTAATAAATGGCTGAAAACGTAATGAGAAAAATGTTCATTGTCATAAGACGCAACTTTGTTACATTTGAAAAAAAACACTGTCCCAAAAGCTGCTTAGTCAGGGATTTGTTCAACCTATGTTAATGTCATCCTTCAAGAAATTCTACGGCCGTCACCATAACATCATTGAAAGATATGACGTGTCAGTATCTCAAATGAAAGTGGACATTTTCAGCTAGATTCACGTCTTCCCGGATTTGACTACCGACTTTGACATTTTCCTGGATCGACTCACTCACAGTGTGACGGGTGCTGTTAACAGAGCAGACATGCTTACCCTTCCGGAACACGTGATGTCACTCTCAGTTTCACTGGAGTTCACACTGTAAGTGCCTTTGTTTTGATAGTTGTGATTTCTGTTTCTGTGCTGTGTGTCTGTCTAACGTCATTGTTTTGTGTCTAGCGCCATTGTTTTCTTTGTTCTCGTTTTGGCCATGTCTTTAGACTTCGATTTTAGTGGATTTCCCTCCTTTGTTCCTTTGGTATTCTACTGCGTTGTTTTGGTCCGAAGAGATTCGACGACTCTATATGAGTTATTGCCCTTTGATAGATTTTGAGTTTCCGTTAATGCTTAATACTCCCAAACGATAAGTCGTAAAGACCTGAAACCTACACCATTGTTAATAAGTGATATATAGCCATCTCAAAATATCAAGGTCAAAGGTCATCGGTCAAGGTCACCGATGACCTTTTGCCTTGTTATCGCTTTAACTCGTAAACTGTAAGAGATAGATGATCAAATGTATTTGATAAAATGTTTGTCTCATTTAGGTCTACAATTGACACTGGGGTAAAAAAAAATTGGACTACTCAATTTGGACCTATGGCCCAAAAACCATTTTTCGAGTCCGATTTTAGAGTTTTTTGCCTATATCTCAAAAAGTATTAAAGATGCAAAGAAACTACAAGAAGGTAAAATGTTCAGCTCAATATGGCCGACAAAATGGGGTCAAGGTCAAAGGTCATGGTCCTTAGCAACAACGCTATTTGCCATAAAAGTCCTTAGCAACCATATGCAAAAAGTTTTGTAATGTTGTAAAGAGGAAACAAATGACATTGCCAACCGGAAGTGACTGTCATGTCCTTAGCAACAAGCTAATTTTTCGAAAAAGTCCTTACTAACCGTTAAGCAAAGGCTTATTAAATTAGAACTTTTGTTTACACCACATTTTAAACTGAAATAGACAACAAAATCAAACTCAAACATGTAATCATGGTGAAAACTGGTGAAAGACCTTGCAATTGTTCTCTGAACAATTGACTTTTTGATTGAATTTAGTAATTGCACGAGTTGCAGTGTTTGATTATTTGTATTTATATTGTTAGTTTATTGTGATATATACCCAAATCATTAAAACGTTGATGGAGAAGGTAATCTGACAGTTCTTTTTATAAGCCATTCTCTTGTTTTTCTATTTGTTGACATTTTGGGGAAATGAATTTAAATGGTCAAGAACGCCGTATTGATTATCTGTGTAAAATAAGTTGTCAAATGACTGCAGCAATTTTTTAAATTTTTTAAATTCGATAGTTCAATGTAGACATGTTAAATTTGTTTTTATTTGGAACTCGTACGGTACGTTTTCGTTGACAAAACGTAAAATTAGGTACTCGTGTGTTATGTTTGGTACCAGGTGTACTTACTGTATACCTCTGTTTTTGTGCGTTTTCATTGTAATTCATGAACGAACTAAAATATTTACCACTGTACAAAAATGATTTTCATCCATTTCTTAAAAGTTTGCGTTATAGGTGTAGTGTAACAACGGCAGTAGAATACCGAAGGAACAAGGGAAGCGATGACTACAAAATTCGAAGTCCAAAGACATGGCAAAAACGGTAATAGATAAAAACAAAGACAAAACAAGGACGTGAGACAGCTACAATGCACGGAAATAAAAAGATATAATTAAGAACTAAGGCACTCATAGTGTGAACTCCCATGAAAACCGGGAGTGACATCAGGTGCTCCGGAAGGGTAAGCATGTCCTGCTCCACTAGCGACACCCGTCACACTATCAGTGAGATATGTATTGTTTTGAAAGTTCTGATTTGTAGCTGATTGGAATTGCCATTTTCTAACCCTTAGACAAAACCAATAAAAATCCATGGTACTTGTTACTTCTCTAACCCTCAAACAGTACCAAGGTGAAAGTTTGAAAAAGCTGTCGTAAGTCTCTTGAGTATTCAAACATTAACCAGGATAAACCAGTAGCACGAACATCACCAACGGAGAGAAAACTAAAATGTTACAGTAAGATACACAAGACAACACAAAAAACTAAAACCACTGACAGTGTGAACTCCCATAAAAACCGAGAGTGACATTAGGTGCTCAGGAAGGGTAAGCATGTCCTGCTCTGCTAGCGGCACCCGTCACACTATCAGTGAGTCAAATCCGATTATGTCAAATCCGTGAAGACGTGAAATCTAGCTGAAAATGTCCGTTTTCATTTGGGACACAGACACGTCATATCTGTCAATGATGTCATGGTGACGGCCATAGAATTTCTGAAGGGATGAAAGTAACAAAGGCTGAACAAATCCCGGACTAAGCAGCTTTTGGTACAGTGTTTTTGCTCTAAAAAGTCACTGTATAAACTGCATGCCCGACAGTAACGAATCAACTGTGAAATGTACACTCCATAGGCTGGAGAGGTAGGTATATTGCTGCTCAGAAAGGGAAAGTTCACAATTGGGAAGTTAAAATCATCACGTTTGTCATACAGCTTAGATTTCAAACGTCCATTTTCGTCAATGTAAATTAAAAGATCTAAATACGAAGCTGAAGTAGGTGTATCGGTAGTCTCTTTAATTTCAAGCTCATTTGGATAGATCTGGTGTAAATATTCCTTGAATTTTGGATTATTAAGAGAAAGTACATCGTCTATGTAGCGGAAGCTGAAATTAAAGGACTGGGCTAAATGTTTTTTGTTTTTTTTTGTCTGTGTAAACCCTTGTAAAAACTTCGCCTCATACGAAAAAAGGAAGAGATCAGCTAAAAGTGGCGCGCAGTTAGTTCCCATGGGATCCCGATTGTCTGTTGAAAAACACGGCCTCCAAATTCGACGAAAATATTATCTATTAAAAATTCCAACATCTTGATTACGTCATTCTCAGTGTACTTCTTGTTTGACTCAGTGTGGTTCTTTACAAAATATGTTTTGTCTTTCCCTTCTACTAAATAAGTGTATCTGCGTTCTCCGTTTTTAGTGCAGAAACATTGATGTATCAAATCCGAAATTACTGTTTTCAATTTATTGTGTGGCAGGGTAGTATAAAGAGTAGAAAAATCAAAGGTTTGTATGCTGTGGCAATGGGTAAGACTGCTAGAGCATAGCTGTTTGAGAAGATCTTTAGAATTTTTTAGAATCCACATCTGATTGACGCCGCTCGTGGAGTAGACTTTATCACAGTAACTTTTCAGGCCATCTCTGACTGCGGTCAATAAAGTAGTAAGGAGCTTAGAAAGTGGCTTAGTGGTGCATCTGGAAGACCCCGCAATAAATCTCTGTTTGTATGGGTTTTTATGAAGTTTAGGGACCCAGTAGATGTAGGGGAGCTGATTGTTATCATCATCCGCTTTGATGCCAAAGGATGCAAAAACAGAGTTGTGATTTTCAATAATCTCCTCCCTTGATATAAGTAGGCTTAAATGTAAGAGCGGCTTAAATGTTATACACAGTGTTGGACACGATCAAAGGAGGGTCCCTTTCCGTTTCTAGGGAAATCATGAAACAATTTTTGGAGAATTTCTTTTTCGAAAAAAAAATGCATAAAGTGAGAATTTGACTCTATGTCGTATGAAAACCTGAAATGACCTTCACTGATTTTAACAAATTTTATACACAGTGTTGGACATGATCAAAGGAATGTCCCTTACCATATTGATTACCATTTAAAAACCATTTTGGGGCAATATCCAAAACAAAAAATGCATATTTTGATAATAAGCTATATAGTGCATTATAACTTGTAATAACCTTCACAGATTAAAAAGTTTTATGCACAGCGTTGGACATGATCAAGGGAAGGTCCTTTTCGATTTTTAGGAAAAACATAAAATATTTTTGGAGGAAAATTTACCTTCACAGATTAGTTCAATGTTTTAATTCGATCTGCAGAAAAGAGACATAAGTTGTCAAAATGGCCATATGCAGAAACTAAACTTACAATAACTTAACGAGATACTAAGTCGTTATAACGAGATCTTATGTCATTATTACGAAAAACTATTCCGTTATAACGAAAAGCTTTGTCGTTATAAACAGATACTATCTCGTTATAACGAGAAACTATGTCGTTTTAACGAAATACTAAATCATTATTACGAGAAACTCTGTCGTTATAAAGAGACGCTAATTCGTTATAACGAGATCTTATGTCGTTATAACGAGAAGCTATTTCGATATAACGAGAAATTATCTCGTTATAATGAGATACTATCTTGTTATAACGCGATACTTAGCCGTTATAACGAGATATGTATATATTATCTGGATAATATCCTCCGGTGAGCCAGAATATGAAGCACAAGAGCGAGTGAACGCAGCGAACGAGCCCCAAGCTTCATACTCTTGCGTGCGGGATGATATTTTACAATATTCGAGCTTTCAAAATTCAGATAACTTGTTTATCGTCTTTTATTTCTTATTTCTTTACAATACCTTATAAGGTTTTGTGTCAAATTCTCTCAAGGTGGAAATGGTTTAATTTTTTTTTTACAAATGGGAAATTTTTTGTAGTTATTTTATTACTTCCCAATATTTTTGTCGGCAAACGTTATTAAATTTAGAAATTCTTTTATCTAACCATGTTAACAAATTGATATAAAGTCGGTTTTTTCATCACCAAACCTCTCATTGTTTACAGTTGTTCTAGGCACTTTTATGACGTCACAATGTAAACAAAATGGTGGCTCTGCTGAAGTTATCAGCGACCTACTTTCCGTATTTTTTTGAACGCCTCGTTTTCATCTTTGTGAATTTGTGACGGTAATTTGTTTACAAAATTGACAACGGAAAATTTAATAGATTTGTTTTATCCAATTAAGATTTATTTCTTGCAAAACGGATAAATCAGATATTGCTTGTGAAACATTGGGAGAATTGCCTTGATAACTCCAGGTCAACCTCTTGATAAGTTCGGGTCAACCGGATATGTCTTTTGTGGAAGGTCTCTGCAGGCTGAGATAAGCGGAGGGAAAGACGATAATATGTCGTTTCAACGAGATACTATGACGTTATAAGGAGAAACGTTACTGTCCCGTCGCCGAAACCGCAACGGTGGAACCTTATAATGGTTTGCGTCTGAGTGTCCGTCCGTCCGTTTTTCAAACTTCTCCTCAGAAGCCTTTTTAGTCTTACTGGATTGTTAGTAACCATATGTACTAGATTATAGTGATCTATTTGATCAACATTGAAATGAATAGTTTGAATAATTAAGATTTAACTTGTTTATTTAAAAAAAACAGGATATATAGGTTTAATTTTTAATTTAGGTTTGATTTACTACAAAAATAGTTTCATTTTAAATAGAAATATTCCTTTCATTACTAAAACTTGTACAATACATCAAATAGTATACACCTGTTTATTGGCTATCAGGACAATTGCAAGTTTATGATTTCCCGAGGTACAGCTATTTCCAGACGCGAAGAGGAGGGAAAAAGTTGGTGTCGAGGAAAACAATAAATTTGCTTTTGCTAGAATAGCCAGTAAATGAGTGTTTTAATTTTGGTTTTGGTTCCCATAAACTGCATTAACCCTACAGCTGACTTTCGCTAGTGCCGGTACCAAGTCCGGCTATCCCGAGTTCCTATCGTTATTTATGTTTGTCTCTTGTCTCCATTAGTGTTTTTCTAGTGCAGTTCGCTTGTGAATTAAGGCATGTGATTGTAGTTTTCGGCCATTGTAGGTGTTTATTGTAATCCTCTGATTGTAATTTTTTTTCACCGAAATCGAACATTTAAGATATCAATGTGACGTCATGTGGGTAATAACAAAATTACCGAACGTCATCGGTAAAAAGTTTACTGAAACAGTAAATATATCTGCAGTTCATCTCTGAAACTATTGACCGGTAAATAATCTGTTTCTGACGATTGTGAAAAATAGGAAATTTTCCAAATAAACAATTTATATAGAAGAAACATACTAAGATATAATAATGCTTATTATGTTCATCGAAACACTTTTTTGGCGTGTGCTTAAATTTAAAATAAGCTATCGCGTGCCTTGGGAAACCATAAACTTCCAATTGTCCTACTAGCCAGTAAATAGGTGTAAGCTATTTGATGTATTGTAACAGTTTAGATTATAAAGACATAAAATCTCGCTATAACGACTCAGATTCTCATTAAAACGAGATAGCATCTCGTTAAAACGAGGTGGTATCTCGTAATAACGACATATCTTCTAGTTATAACAACATAGCTTCTCGTTATAAAGACTTAGTATCTCAATATACCGACTTACTATCTCGTTATTACTACATAGCTTCTCGTTTAAAGCGAGAAACCGTGTCGTTATAACGAGATACTATCTCGTCATAACGACACGATTTCTCGCTTTAACTAGATAATATCTCGTTATTACGATATAGCTTGTTATAACGACATTGCATCTCGTTATAACGTCATAGTATCTCGTTATTACGATATAGCTTGTTATAATGACATTGCATCACGTTATAACGTCATAGTCTCTCGTTATAATGACATAGTTTCTCGTTATAACAAGATAGTATCTCGTTATAACAAGATAGTATCTCGTTATAACGACAATGCTGCTCGTTATAACGACATAGTTTCTCGTTACAACGACATAAGATCTCGTTATAACAACTTAGTATCTCGTTATAACGAGATATTATCTCGTTATAACGACATAGTTTCTCGTTATATCGACATCTTATCTCGTTATAACGAGATAAAATAAATAATTGGATGTCCTTATTCAGCCACCGTACATTTAAAAGGAAAAGCGAAATATTCATTTATCCAATCAGAATCTTGTATATTTAAAGTCATATATAATAAAATTTACAGAATTTTTGTTTCAAGCGGTCATCCCCTGGTAAAAATTGCTTTATGGTTACTTATAAACAACAATGCTGTAGAATATCGTTTCAGCTGAGATCTAAACGCGTCGTATGCAGGGCTAGAAGGGACTTAACTACTAAGGCATGCATCTTAAAGCCAGGCCAAACGGGGTTAGTTTAACCTACATTTTTCGCTTGATTGACTTGTATTTGGATCTCAGTCATTGCACATGGTAATTGCTTCTGACTTTTGTTACTTTTATTCTTAAGTTTGCTTTTTTAAAGGTACTTCGGATTCAGGTTCCTGTAATGTGTTCAAATATTATTTTTAATATATTCTCCTGTTGTATGTCTGAACATGAGTACCTTCAAGAATTGTACCACCATCTGTATCTGAACAATTCCTGACAGGAATATCAGATTGTTTCCTCACTTCTGGTTTAGCAGTTTCATCATATTTATTGAGATACCCTGGAGGAGACGAAATTAAAATGCAGTTCTTTACGAAAATTTGGTCTCGATACCTCTGATATCAGGCATTTCCGGGAAATATGTTCTTAAAAAGAACAAACAAAATATTACATGTATGTGCATTTACCGAGTAGGTTATCTTTATCTGTACTTCTTGGTTTTGATGCAGAAAAAAACAGATAATTCTTCAAAATTTCTTGATTTTTCAGGAACTTTGAAATGACACCTGATAAATGAAAATCTTAGTAGTATCTGATGTTTTAATCCACAACATGTTTAAAGACCTGTTTGAATTCCGAGTTGTTAACGTTATATGATTTTTTACATATAGTGAAAAATCCGTTCTAATCCCATATACATGCTCTGTACAATTGCTCTTTTCGATAGCCTACTTTATCAACCCCATATGTCTAGCTTTGCCTTTCAATGAGGTATGTTAGCTGTAAAGTTATTTATGCAGTTGTATTTTGAAAATATAGATGGTTTTAATTGTAGTCAACCTAACCTACATGTATGAATTCGTGTAATTTTAAGTGGTTGTAGACCTCTTTGATTGCATAAATGCAAGAAATACATACACATAAATATTTTAAAGATATTTATGAATTTTTTTTTTGCAGGATAATGCTGCCAATAGAACATACGCATACACTGCATGCTATATTTTCAATTCAAGGAAGAAGTATTTAGTGTAAATATCAGCAAGATTATCTTCATCAGCAGTGTTGTTCCAAATGTACCTTAATGACTGTCTTTACCACAAACCAATGTAACAACAACTTCGGTAGTAAACCAATCATTTGCCTGACATGGATCAAGTGATCGTCTAAATGCACTGTACTCTCTGAAAAAGATCTTGAAACTTCATTGGAGACAAAATAACACATGCATTGCCTGTTGTTGCTTTCTTTTTTACATTATATTACACCGAGTGTTAACAAGGGGTAAAAACAAAGACGTATATTGCCAGGTCGGCGTAAATAATCAAGCGTAATATGTGATTGGTTAAAACCGTATATCATGATAACAAGAAGAGTACATACTTCACCCCCCCCCCCCTTTTTCGAATTGTACGGTTGGTTTTGGTTGCTCGTCACCACATTCACAAGAATTAAAAGTTCCAAGTTAAACAAGTTTTTGATATAGTTATCTTGACTGGGGTGTACAAACATCAGTTAAGGTTAACTGACGTTTAAATTTGAACTGTAAATTGAATCCTTAACAAATTCAACCAAATTAATTGATACTTAAATTTTAAATATCAATTAACCTTAATTGACGTTTGTGCAACCCAGTCAAACATTAACAGTTCTTTTGTAACGCAAATGGCGTTTTGCGTATTTCTACATTTTTGAGAAATTGCCTTCGAAATTTTTTACCATAATAATAATCACTGACGTAACGTATCGTTTTATATATCTGAAAGAACAATTTCAAAAATTGCTGACCTCGATAAATTCACTTTATTTTAAAAGATAAATTACTTTTACTTATCACCACGATTAGTTTATTACTTAAAAAAAAATACCGGAGTAACTTTAAATTTACTTTCTGCATATAACCATTTCTTATCGGTGTAGATAAAATCAAAACATTGAAATCAAGATATTAAAAGGTGTACAAAAAGCTGATAAAGGACGATTAAATTAGAAAGTCAAACCCAGCTAAGGAGAGCTTTGCATAAAGGAGATACACCCTAGTTTTAAACAAAATTTCTAATAAAATTAGATAAATAGCAAAATACCGGAGTTACTTTGTCTCATTTGAGTTTTTTTGTGTGTAGTTCCCTGGCAAATTGTAGCACGTAACTTTCAGCCATTGTTGATGTTTCCTATATCATTTTTATTTTAAATCGGGGTAATGACAAAATAACCGAATACAGTTTGGACAAAAGACAAATCAGGTGGAAAACACGGGAAAAATTGTCGCAATGACCATTTTGACAGCTAATGTCTGATTAGTGCAAACAAATCAAATCGTTGGAAATCCAGATATATAGAAAGGTGTAAAAAGGCTGATAACCAAAACAAAAAACAAAAAAACAAAAAAACAATGGATCTAAATAGAAAGCAAAACTCAGCTAAGGACAGAGGTTTGCATGAGAGAGGTACTTCTTAGTTTTAAACGAAAATCGAAATAAGAAATAATGAAAAGCGCCTTTATAATATAAAAAATTACAAAATGACATTTTGAAAGTCTCGTTAACGTTGATTATTAACCACATAAAATACATTGGTTTGAATTCACCTTACTTCTGATAACCATACGTATTATTTTCTTATCCGAAATGCATCAGTAAGAGATCACCGATCCGCCAGTCTAAAACAAACAATCATAGGACAATAGCAACATCGGACAAATCAAAGAAACAAAGATAAGGAAATGAATTTTGAATATAAATTGTGCTCTGAAACAAACAGTACAGAAATGAGGTTTGTTTGTAAACATATTTGATCATATTTGTGCTACCTGACAAAAATTCCATTGGAACAATTATTATAAACATTGGCATAATATTTCTTCCTTCCGGAACAAATATTGCCTACAATTTATTCCGTTAGAACAAATATTATAATATGTGTTCAATCGGAACAAATCTTATATAATATTTTGTCCTTTGGAACAAATATTATAGTGGAACTTATTTTCTGTTACATGTTTAGCGTATATAGGGATATGGAATATTTGATATTTAAACAAAACTAACAGGAATATGGGTTAAAAATAAATATCGGTATATCTGAATTTTCTTAGGGATTTTTTAGTCCATACTTACTGGGATATGCGGTATTAGGACCCCATAAGATTTTTCAGTCCATACTTACTGGGATATGCGGTATTAGGACCCCATAATTGAGCCTCATTTCATTAGGGTCGTACTTTTATCAATTCTTAGGGCTAATATTTAAAAATACAAAAAGCAAACTTAACCAAAATTGTACAAAAATGGGTACGACTATAGAATTGGACTTGAAGTTTCGACCCGACAAAAACATAGCGAATTGAACCAAAACTGCAAATGCACCTAATTGGGAATTTGTAAAATAATTAAACTAATTTTTGACCTCATCTGATGGATAAAAAAAGAAAAAAAGGCACAAAAGGCAATACTACATTGAACCGTACTACTCTGAATCTCATTTAAAGCATGTATTTGGGTTTTTCAAATTGCCAAAAATGAGTGTTGTTAAATTATGATAGATATGTATTAATTTCTTTTATTATCAGGAATCGGAAAAAATCTACTACTGTGCTTTTATTTAGAAATATTTTTAACAGAGCCGTTATTTTTTCAATTATAAATGCATGGTTGAAATGAGATTGACTGCGTAGTAAATTTATTTTTATGTGGATGTCCTTGATTTAGATTCCTATTTCGATATTTCTGGTAATAAGTAATTCTTTTTACTTTTTTTTTTTTGGCTTTCCATATCATTGGATTTCAATGAACCTGATAAGAGGTTACTCCTTGAAACACTCTTACAGCTTACAAAATTAAAGTTGTGTATATTTGCATTTTTTGAAGTCCTTTCTTAAACTTTTAAGCAATAAGTAGATGGTGAATTGAAATTTGAAGACGCTTTTCGCCAAAACAAGTACACAAAATAGACTGAAACGACATTTTTTTTAAATGAACTTCCGGGCAATATATATTAATTTAAATACAATTATTTGTGTTATATCATCATAATAATAATAACAACATAAATCATGAGGCCCGTCATGGGTTTTTTGATTACCTGATTATCAGGGCATTTTTTAATGATTATTTGATTACGAGGGTATTTATTTAATGATTATTTGAGTATTGGCTTGCGTTTTTATATACTTTTTGATTACTAAGCCAAAAATTTATTGATTACCAAGGTAAAAATTTAATGATTATTTGATAACCAAGGCAAACATTTAATGATTATTTGATTCCTAGGACCCCCACGAGGACCCCCAATCATGTACGAGGCATCGGTTAAAGCTATCTGAACTGCAAGTGGAAAAAACCTGTAAGATGATACATTGCTGACAGATTTTTAACCAGATTCAGTCGGTTTTGGACTATAAATAACTGTACAGCTTGAAAATGAATGTGTAGCGTTCAACAATAACCCTAGATTGCGCAAATGGAACAACGCTTTCATTGTTGAAAAAGAAAGGAAATGGGCTAAATGACAAGGAGACAACATCCCATATCCAGATTAAAGCGACCCAAAACAAAGCATCTAGAGGTCAACGTACGGTCTTCAACACAGTGAGGAACCTCACACCAAATAGCAAGCCCTAAATGACCCCCAAAATGGTAAAAAGTGAATAAATCAATGAAACAAACCACATCCAATAACCCAAATATCAAGAAACTAAAATTTTATAAGACAAGGACAAGCCAATGACCAACATACATGTATTCCTGACTTGGGACAGGCGCAAAAATCGCGGTGGGGTTATTTCTTGGATCCAAACCCTCCCCCTATGTGTGGTGAATGGCTAAAAAATAAATACACAAAAAGACTCGCAGTAAAAATCAAACTAGAAAAAAGTCCAACCTATCAAGACGAGTACCCTTACAATGAATTACATAAAACATGAAGACAATACACACAGGTACTGTCCGGACAAATGCTCGCATTGTTGTTCTTCAACTTGAAGTACCATGAGGCCTTCAACAAAGAGCAAACACTCCTACCTCAAAGAAAGTTTAGGACGGCCTCTAGCACCGATTTGAGCGGAATTCACTTGCTAAATGTTGAAAACGGTAGATACATGTATTCTTTTTGTCATTGATGCAGGGTCGTCAACAAGCATAACATATCGGACAAAGTGCTCTTACAAACACTGTCAACGCTCATCAATCTTTTTTGACTGAAAATGTTCGTACACCATTCACAAACACGACTGTGGCGTATTGATTTAAATCCGAACAGTCATTTTAATATTAGTTTTTGACTGAAAATTTCTGCCTAGCGTTGAAAATAGCTGTGTCGTTTATCACTCTTCTTCAACAGAGTCTACTATTATGCCTGTCTCCTATCTTGGCCAAAGTCACGTAGACATTTTAAATTAACTTGGTTCAAAACGGATAAAAATTCATTTTTCGACGTATAATGTTTCAAGTTGAGATCAAGCAGAATAAACCGGTAATAAGAAACAAAATCCTTTGTATATTATGGTAAAGTAAGATTACGAATAGTTGTTGTTTTTTCAACTGGAAAAAACATGGAAAGGGCATGGCAGTTCCATTGTTTTAGTAAAATACATCTTGAAAGCTGGTTTACCCTTTGTTTGACTTGCATCTGTTCGCTATGTGGGAGGTTTGCATATATAAGATGTTTAACATTGACGTTTTTGCATGTTCGCGTAAGTAGACATTTTGTCCATCATTTTTTGGATCTCTTTTTTTTCTTGTATCTTTTTATACATCCGCTTTAGCAGATGGAATATAGTGATCATGGTGTCCGTTCGCCCGTCTGTTCGTCCGTTCGTTATTCCGACAACTTTCACAGAATGTTGATTGCATATTGCCGTCGTGCACCAGCTATTTAAAAATTTGATTTGACTTGAATTTTTTGATGATTTTTTTTACTCCCGAATCAAATGGGGAAGCGGGGGTATGTATTTGCGAGCATTTCACAGTTTTTCTAATTTATTATTTTTTTATTTCATTTCTTTATTTATATTTATGTTTTATTTATGCTACTCACGAAGATGTTGAAAATATTGTTTGAACAAAAGGACACCTTTAAGAAAACCCTTTGACAACATATTTGCGTTTTTACGGGACAAAAAATGATTCTAAGGAGGGGCCTGGTAAAATGAGTCCAAAGCACGAAATTTTGTATTAAAAATTTGCAGGTCAGAAACTATATTTTTGAAAATACTTAAGGGTTTTATTATGAGTTTTTCTTATACCAAACTGTCAGATCTAGAGGTGTATTCCAGAATATTTATTTTCACATATATTCGGGCCCTAATATTCAACTAGAAAACTACCAGCTCCTCTCAGATCCAAATGATCTTCCCCTTATTTTAAAACGAGGATCTATCTGAAAAATGTGTGATAGTTCTTTAAACCAGACCTGCAGACAGTTTTGCGAAAAATTAAGATGTACATGCAGTGTAGACTGTGATTTGAAGAAATTCGGTAATATTCTCCAGAAATGACAAAGAGTTTATTGTCCGTCGGTTCTAAATGATACAAACATATATCGATAGGTCATGATCTCGTATGGATAATTACTTCTTAAATATACTTGTTCTTTCATTAACCGCTAAATCGTGCCATCATTTTATTAAATTATCACTGCACTGTACTAACTGAAAAGCAAGAGCCGTTGAATCTATGTATCGAATTTTTTTGTTTAAATAGTTTCATTTTTCATTTTTTTTTAACAAAAGGTGTTACATTAATAATAAAAGGATATGGAATAAATGCACATAAGGCAAAGTCTCTACAAATACATGATTAAACCAAGCAATGGAACAACGCAGTTTTGTTATTCTTCATCTTGAAGTCACCATGAGACTTTTAACAATCAGCAGGCATGTGGTGTAATACTGGAAAAGGCATTTAACAACCACAAATTTGCATTTTGGGATCACAGGTATTTGGGTAGTTTGTTTACAAATACAAATCTTGGTTTTTTTATATAATAGTCATAGCTCTTGCCTCCATGCAGTCTCAAAGTAACCACAACTCCTTTACTTGCATTGTAACTATAAACAGTTATCACTTGAATCGAACAGGAAGTTGTAGGGTGCTCATGTCTAACCGAAACTGATTGTTTTATTTTTATTTTATTTTTTTTTTTTTTGGGGGGGNGGGGGGGGGGGGGTCTTTTAATGTTTTCTTGTGTGCTTCCCTGGTCGATTGTTGCATGGGATTGTAGGTTTCGGCCTTTAAAGGTGTCGCCTGTTATCTTTGCTATATTAATGTTATACCGAATGTCACGTCCGCGTTCAGAAAAAAAGCTTTTCCTTTCCCCCTTTCAAACATCTTTAGTGTGTTTTTCTATCAATATTTCTCTTTTTACACGTAGTTCGGTTGATGAACTTCCAAATGTTTTGATTTGATATGCAGTGAAGAGACATAGTTTGACCAATTGTGCATATGCAGAAACAAAATAAACAGTAACTTCGGTATTTTGTGATTTCTTATCCCTTTGTGGGCATAATTCCTTGTCCTTTTTCACGTTTTTGCAGGTATTTTCAGCTTTACTGTGTTATACTATCCTTACTTTCATCTTTCTCACCTTATATCATAATTATCTTCCTTTTTTATTCCATTTGGGACGAATTAGCTTTTTCTCGCCATTTTTCGATTTCCATGGCACCAGTTGCCATTGTTTACATTTAAATTTAAGAGACAAAAATATAATCTTCAAAACTGTTTTGGGAACGCAATACTTTCTGCTATAACTCCGGTATTCAATTGATACTAATTACAAACTTTTATTTAAATCGTATTTTGTTATGTCAGTTGGTTGCATACATACGCATATCCTTCCGGATCAAGTGGATTACGATATTTCTCCAGTTCAAGATAGTTAAATTTGTGATTTTCAACATGCGAGCTTTAGCGAGCATTCGGAAGGATATATTGTTTCTCCAATGACTTTTGCTGTGTTTCAGGCGCATATTCAATGGTTCAGCACGTTTGTCAACGTTTGCCGCGTTATCTGAACGCCTAGTAACGATGACGTCACAATAGACTTTATGAATGAAATGAAACGCCGCAGGAAACATCAAGCAGAAATTTAACCAACCTGTGGATTAAAAATAATACGTATTTTTAACCAACTGGGTTAACACGCTGTGTGTCAGTTTTTTAACTATTTTACTTTTTTTTAACTATTATAACTAAGAAGAAAATCAAAAGTTTAAAATATGACCAGATGAGCATTAGAATTGCTTTTTAACATAGCTAATACAAGTGATTATTTACAAGCAATTATTAAGAATGTCTGCCTGTTGAACTCCCGTCTGGTCTTATCTATTTTTAAGCATCACCTTTTATAATAACGGACAACCCCTCCCCCATTTTTTTTATTAGTTTCATTTTACGCATCTAAATTAGCATTCTGACAATATCTGACAATATTTCATTATGGATGTAGTAAGGTTAAATTAAATATATTAACGATTTTAAATTGATACCATAAATTGAAAGACCATTTGTGAAGGATATAAAATTACTTAACCATTTTTGACCCATCGATCTAAGAGGCTGTTCCTACATAAATATATGTCTTATATCGACAAATTATATTGCGGATGAATTTCATATTAAGCGTAAGAAATGCGCAATGAGGTTTTCTCCTTTTATGTGACTACTAAGTCAATCTCGAGCAGCGCGCGCAGCTCGTTAATTGACAAAAATAGATTTTATTACTCCAAACCAAAATAAGCTAAATTCTGACTGAGATCAATATTCAATTTTGGTTAATTTTTTTGGCCGGGTTGCACGGGGTGCAAATCCGGGTTATAGTATGGTGAATGCTGGGCGGGCGGGCGGCGGGCGGGGAAAATGGGCTACCTATTTTGTGAAATCAACTCCTTCTTCAGTTTTCAACCCACATCTTTGAAACTTCACAGAATGTTTCTATATATATTGAAGATGTGCACCTGACTTTATGGAAATATTTGGGAAATTTTTTCTAGTTTTTCCGGACTTTGGAACTTAGTCCTTTTTTTATCAAAATGTTTAACATAGGATACCTACTTTGCGAAATCAACTCCTTCTATGGTTTTCAACCCACATCTTTGAAACTTCACAGAATGTTTGTATATATATTGAAAATGTGCACCTGACTTTATGGAAATATTTGGGAAATTTTTTCCAATTTTTCCAGACTTTGGAACTTAGTCATTTTTTTTAACAAAAAGTTTAACATAGGGTACCTATTTTGTGAATTCAACTCCTCCTACAGTTTTCAACCCACATCTTTGAAACTTCACAGAATGTTTATATATATATTGAAAATGTGCACCTGACTTTATGGAAATATATGGGAAATTTTTTCCAATTTTTCCAGACTTTGGAACTTAGTCCTTTTTTATCAAAATGTTTAACATAGGGTACCTCTTTTGTGAAATCAACTCCTCCTACAGTTTTCAACCCACATCTTTGAAACTTCACAGAATGTTTCTATATATATTGAAGATGTGCACCTGACTTTATGGAAATATTTGGGAAATTTTTTCCAATTTTTCCAGACTTTGGAACTAAGTCATTTTTTAACAAAAAGTTTAACATAGGATACCTATTTTGTGAAATCAACTCCTCCTACAGTTTTCAACCCACATCTTTGAAACTTCACAGGATGTTTCTATATATATTGAAGATGTGCACCTGACTTTATGGAAATATTTTGAAAATTTTTTCCAATTTTTCCGGACTTTGGAACTTAGTCCTTTTTTTATCAAAATGTTTAACATAGGGTACCTATTTTGTGAAATCAACTACTCCTACAATTTTCATCAACTTCACAGAATGTTTCTATATATATTGAAGATGTGCGCCTGACTTTATGGAATTATTTCCAATATTATTTCATATTTTTCCAGACTTTTTTACTTAGTCATTCTTTTATCAATATTTTCAACATGTTCTATACACAGACCCATTAGGGAACCAATTAATCAACATTTTATAGCTAGAAGCACCAAAACGCAACCCGGCCATTTGAGTCTTTGACCCATTTTTTTTTCAATTTCTCAAAAACTACTGGTCGTAGGCACATATTGTTTGGCACAATTTGGGAGGGTCATTTTATAATATAAATTACTAAATAATTTTCACTCACAAATCAAATTTAAGAATTATTCATAAAGGAGATTTAAAGAAGACTGAAACCTCAGGAGAATACATTCTTAAATATTGAGTAAATAACAAGAAACCGAAGATGATTTTAGAGTGCTGCAAAACTTTTGAACTGAATTCGTTTAATTAGTGGTCTACTTCAAGGCAAACAAAAAGTTATCATCCTCAAAGCAAAGTTTGAAGGGTAGACAAGTGGACGAGCAGAATCTTATATAAATAAGGGAGGAGTAATTAGAAATTAATTATTTCATTGATTGTCGTCTCTGTTGTTTATTTCAGGAGTCTGGACGCTGTCTTTACCAACCTGTTGTAGAGTAATTAGAAATTAATTATTTCATTGATTGTCGTCTCTGTTGTTTATTTCAGGAGTCTGGACGCTGTCTTTACCAACCTGTTGTAGAGTCCAGTGGTAATAGGGAAGGAGGCCGTCCGTATGGATATTCGGAAGGAGGACGTTACCAAGAAGGAAGACGTGGAAGTAGTTGGTATGGTTCTCGCGAAGGAGGCAGGCCACGAAGCAAAAGCAATTTAAGTATTATTTGAAGGCAAAGAAGTATTGGTTCAAAAATAAGCCATCCAAGGCCATAAAGTATATAAAATCGGGTGGAAAGCGCAGCAGGTATCCATTTGAAGGAGGACGTCGTGGAAGTTGGTATGGTTTTCGCGAAGGAGGCAGCCGACGGAGTAAAAAGCAATTAAAGTATTATTTGAAGGCAAAGAAAAATTGGTACAAAAAGAAACCGGCCAAGGCTATAAAGTATTACAGAAAATCTGGTGGAAAGGGCCGTAGGTACCCATATGAAGAATGAATATTAATCTGATAATGTAATAATGAAATGTACTTTTGTTTTTATGTATAAAGTAATGTACCTAATCAATAAAACATCATATTGCACAGTTGATCATGATAAATCATCATATTGCACACTTTATTCGATTAACGTTAAAAGGCCACACCCCTTTAACGCCCATAATAGATATACCACTCCACTTTTGTTTGTTATTTAATAAAACAATAATAGCACTTCTATACTCGATCAATATGGGGTTTAACGGAGCGCAAAAGATAATATTGAACTCGGGGTAAACCCTCCTTCAATATTACCTTATTGCTCCGTTAAACCCCATATTGATCTCGCGAAAGTGTTATAATTGTATAGTATTTCTTCATAGAATCCGGCTAGGAGTACATTCAATTAATGTATATTGGACAATACCTTGATTGTATATGTTTTTACATAAAAAGCGCTACATTTTAGCACGAACGGTACATTATTTGTACATCCGATATTTTGAAATAGTCGATCGTGTAGGTAGATATTGTTTATTAATGTATGGTGTGTGTCCAATGTCATTCAAAAATCAGTTACTATCCAATCAGCTCTGGATTTTGACCTGCCACTGATAACAACTGCACAATCGTTATTACACAAAATCCCCTCAGTCTGTTAATTGTCTTTGACATCTCTGTCAATCAGTTGATTGCATAAAAATTCACTGTCTCGGATATTAAAAAAAATATCTTTTTTGTTCACATCAAGTGAATATTGAATGAGTTTTTTCTTAATATTGTCAAATCAAATTAAAATTCAGTCAGGATTTAACTCAGAAACAAAGTATATGGGATGGTTGTTTCTTGACATTTACCCTATTTCCTTTTTTTTTCATATATGAAACAGAATAAAATAGCTGACACTGTTAAATAAGTACCTTTTTTCATTAAATTCCACCAGAAGTATTTTAACAACATTAGAACAGTAAATAAATAACAAAATACAGAAGTTTCGAAAACTTATATCTCATATATCTTTACGGTGAAGAAAGTTGATTATTAGACAACAGTTTGAAAAATCCTAATCATTCTTATAACATGAATAAATGAAGTTTTATCATAAACTTTGTTAATAAATGGCATTTTTAGAGACGCCTGATACTGTATACGTATAAGCTTTCTTAGTAGCAGTAATTGTCTAGCTATAGGCCTTTTCAAAAAATTATTTGGTCCGCTGTTCGGTTAAGGTTTTTAGATACTAAGAAACAGTTCCAGTTATCATCCCAACACGGCAAGTGTTTTTTTTTTTCATCCTAAATTCAGTTCTTACAATGCAACACTGCTCATATAAAGATTACTAAGTCATTGTTTACCATGACCCTGCACTAATTTTGTTAGAATTAAAGTGTATGCAGGGTCTCAGTTGTGCATTGTTAGCCAACCGTACGAGAAATAACCGGAACCGAAGAGTGTTTGTATCTCCATTTGATGGGAGAGTTCAAATCCAGGAAAAAATAACAATAATTTTTTTGAAAGGGCTATATGATAATACATTGTAATACATGATGACAGTATTTTGCGGTATGTATTTAGATCTGTGACAAAGGGTTAAGAGGTTTTCATTAGTCGACCTATATATTACGGTCAGAATTTATAATGAGGTTATTATATAATACTAAATTATATATTCATTGAAACAAAAAGTAAATGATATGGAAAAAATGCACACGAGTCAAAGTCTCTACAAACACATGATAAAGTGAAAAACGTTTTTATTGATGTTTTTCATCTTAAAGTTAATTTTATAATTCTACCAAGTTGAAATTTGATATAATATAGTTGCGACGCATGGTGGCACCTGTATTTGATATATATTATCTGATATCAAGTCTGCCGTCCTTTATCATTCAATACATCCGCAAACGAATACCACAGCATATAGAGAGAAAAAGAAAAAACAAGGCATTTCATATTTACCACAAACGGAGACAAAATGACGAAGTGGCAATTTCAAAAAACATACAGACAATGAAAACAATTTTCTACAAAACTAAGACAGTAGCGCTGAGAACCGCCATAAAATGAAATGGCTGTATCACCACGGTATGCATGATCTGCTCCTCACCTGGCATCCATCACGCTGCCTAGAAAGGTCCTGTGATGAGTCATGGTCTCTGTTTGTCTGCCTACTTCAAAATAAGAGAGATATATGCTCTCAGTTATAGTGTGCTTCCTCTTGAGAGAATTTCTCATACGGATGCTTTGTCTTACTTTCAAATTTTGGCTTCTTTAATTTTTTTGCAATTTCAAATTGTTATTCTGATCACTTGTTTTTTGTACCCACGTCTCATGATTTTATGATCGTAAGTTTTTTAACTTTTGACTAGATGAGTGCCGTCTGGTTGTTTAAATGTTGTGATCATCTTCTATTAAACTTTTTGTCGGGCAATGGATGACAACAATTGTAAGAAAACTCTGCTAGTAGAGTCTTTGTTTGTTGACGATCCAGCATCCATAGATCAACGGGTAAAACAGACATTGATTTGGTGTTGCTCGACATCTAGCAATAAATTCCGCTGGAACCGTTGCTTGTGGCCTTTATAGCTCACCTGACCCGAAGGGTCAGTGTGAGCTATTGCCATCACTTGGCGTCCGTCGTCCGTCGTCCGTTAACTTTTCACATAATCATCTTCTCTGAAACCACTGAAGCAAATTCAACCAAACTTTACAGGAATGATGTACTAAAGGTCTTTTACAAAGATTGCTCATTTCGTTCCGATCCGATAAAAAACATGGCCGCCAGCGCGGAACTTAGGTTTAACATTGGACCCTATGGGAAAAATCACATTTTCATCCTCTCCTCTGAAACCACTGAAGCAAATTCAACCAAATTCAACCAAACTTTACAGGAATGATGTACTAAAGGTCCTTAACAATGATGGCTCATTTCGTTCCGATCCGACAAAAAACATGGCCGCCAGCACGGAACTTAGTTTAACATTAGACCCTATGGGAAAATCACATTTTCATCATCTCCTCTGAAACCGCTGAAGCAAATTCAACCAAACTTTACAGGGATGATGTACTAACGGTCATTTACATCGATTGCTCATTTCGTACCGATCCGATAAAAAACATGGCCGCCAGCGCGGAACTTAGGTTTAACATTTGACCCTATGGGAAAAATCACATTTTCATCCTCTGCTCTTAGTCCTACAATATAAGACTCCTTGAGGCGCGATATCTACTTGCCATGGTTAAATTTCATATTTCCTTTTTATTATTTTTTGTCTTTTTCTTTTTATCGTTATTTATTGACATTTTTATTTCTGATGGCTGCGCCTCGGAGTCTTATACAGGAGGCCATTTTCACCGTAGCATTTTTGAAAATGCTAAACATAGCTGTTACTACAGTGATTTGTTGGTAGTCTCTCACATTATAACATAAAAATGCAGCTTACCTTGATTTTGAGTGATAATTAACTGTCCATTGATTAAAATTAATTAAGCAGGTGAGAATAGTGGTGTGTTCCGGAGAATCGTTAGGTCACGTGAACATTTAAATGTGCAGGTTTGTATATTTTAGGAATTTGTAAGGTGAAACGATCTTGGGAAGTGCTGAGTCCGTGATAAGTTGTTACATCTGCATAAATAAATAAAATTAATACATGGTTTTCATTTTTATGTCCTCGAAAGCTGTTAACAAATCAAAACATGATAGAATGCGTATATTTAGCGAGTAACGCAATTCTCCACTTGATATCATCAAAATTGTCAGTGTGAATTTTGTATCTGAGTTTATGTATTTGCAGCGAGCGAGGCAATCCTCATCCGCTACTGCCCTGAGAGAAAATATTCAATGTCAAATTTGTATTTTTCTTGGCATTTGCATTTTGATGCACATGTACTGCAGCATAAACAAGAAGAGCAAGTGCAACGGGGACCATCACAACCTTCAAATGGATCTGTGTCCAGGTTTTCCACTTCACCAATAGACAAGACTCTTATAATTTCCTGTCGTATACATTTGTTTTCTTTGTTCTTAATTATATCAGCAATATCTTTCCCAGTTGTTTTTAGAGACAGGGTGAAATGGTCATACAATACCAAACTAAATCCATTTCTTCCGTCCCGGGCACATCTACCCATTTCTTGCCAATAGCTCAATACTGATTTTGGACAACCAACATGCACTATAAGATCAACATCCCTTATGTCCAGGCCCATTCCCAAAGCAACTGTTGCCACCAAGCAACGTATAGTACTATTGTTGCTTTTGAATTCAGATATAATCCTATCCTTTGAATCCTGATATGTACTCTTATGAAACATTTCCACCAAAATATTTTGCGGATGCTGTCTTTAAGCGTCATGAAAATTTCAGATACCCTGTCAATTGACCTACAGTACACTATAGTTTTCTTGGACTTTGAACCGTTCTTCTTTATATGCTAAATTAGCCATTTTAAGGCTATTTCATAATCAGTACTTTCTTTTTTGCGTACTTCAATAAATATATTTGGTCTGTTTGGAGATCTAAAATGACATCCGTATCATCATCAGCAAGTTGCAAATGTTCCATAATATCTGCCTTTACTTTTACGGTAGAAGTTGCAATAAGTGACAATACTGGGGGATGGGGACGTACGAGTCACTTCTTTTTTTTTTGTATACATAATGAAGCAATCATAATCTATTTCATATACACTGGCTTACACATTGAAATCTGTATTCTATATGTTGTAAATTGTAGAGAGCGGGCTTTAATAATGTGGTAATAACTTGTGCCCAATCCCGTTGCAAATATTTTGTGCAAATAAAATATGTTTAATTCATTGAAATCTGTGAAATCACGTATCACGCATATTTTAATCAAGAGTAGTTATCACGAGTCACGCTTCCCAAGAAGACCTTTTCAAGAATCCTGTTTAGACCCCTACCCAATATGACCTCGCATTTGCAAAACCAGAAGGGAGTTTTTGGTAGGAACCCGAAAAAAAATTTCATGCAGAATTTAAGCAAAACGTGACAAGAATGGCAAATTATCGACTGGGACCAAATTTAAACTCCATCGAAGGCTGAAAATGCAGGTGCATCGTACAATTAATCGTGTTAATGATATTGGGTACTTTCAAAAAGCGTCTGCGGGAAATAACACGGGCTTAACCGCTGTATGAGAGCCATGATCACACGTATCTGAGCTCAGTGAGCGGAGCTCGGAGCCCTAATGTGGGGACCCGGAGCCTTTGTTATGAAGCCCGGAGCCTTGAATTGGAGCCCGGAGCCTGTGTGTTGGAGCCCGGGAGCCTGTGTGATGGAGCCAGAAACTTTTGTATTGGAGCCCAGAACCTGTGTGTTGGAGCCCAGAGACTGTGTGTTGTAGCCTGGAGACTGTGTGTTGGGGCCTGGAGCCTATGTGTTAGAGCCCAGAACCCGTGTGTGTTGGAACCCGGAGCCCTTGTGTTAGAGCCCCGAGTCCCAAGTTCAGAAGGGCTGGAATGTGGAGCCCAGAGTCGATGTTACAGAAAGTGTCGTCTATGACATTTTGTGTCCCATAAACCAATTTATCAATAAATATTCTTACCTGAAATACACTGTTCTTCCATATCAGCCAGAGCAGATATCTTCTCACATTTTAAGTTCCAATTCCGCAAAGTTGTAATATTGTCATCAATTAAAGATAACGAGTGTTAATGGATTTTTCTCCATGTTTATAACTGTTGGTAGAACCATACAAAACGTGTTTCCAAACCCCGTGGGCAACAGACCAATTACATTCCTGTTGTTTAATAAAGAAACAGCGATCGCTATTTGCTCATCTTTTGGATCAAAATCTATATTGTAACTAAGCTTTCTTTCAGTAAAAATCTGCTTCACCTTCTCTGCATCCATTTCGCTTTTCCCGCCGTAATATATTATCACGTGTTTTCACAAAGCAAACTTGGCGTCATGTGCGAATTGTGACAAAACTTTCAAAAAACGACTAGACAATAAAGGATTTTACAGATTCTCGCTAGAAAAGTATACTACTTCGGGCGAACCAGCAAGAGAAGCATTGTCTTCATTGACAGGAGCTAGTCTCACGCCTGTAGGAAGTAAAAGACAGGGCCAGTTTCTTTGCCCAGAATGCTGGTCGGATCTAAATGATACTGTTAGATACAAAAAATCACTGCAAGATTTTTGGGGGAAGACTGGTTCAATGACCTACATTGGTGCTAAACGTAAGATTGGCTCAACACAGCATACGTCAGTGAAAAGACCAAGGATCACCAGTACCCCTTTGCAGGTAAGATAGGACAAAATTCACACATTCGCAAAGGCTGCAATCATGCGCCTAATCCTCTTCCACACAAGAGTGATTTGAAAATGCTTTCAAACCCTAAAACCAAAGTTTAGAATTAGACTTATAACATTTATAAACCAACGTTGTTGGACCGTAGTTCCTGTATACATCGTAATGGTGTTTTAATATTATGTGCAAATAATGTGGATGAAAACTTACAATATGACATGCAATGTCACTAACCATCCAAAGTACACAAATGTTGTCAGGTAACTGCATTGCTTAGATAATTGTACCATCATTATGTAAAAAAGCATGGATATAGCGTTGCTCGACAATTAGCAACGAATTCCGCTCAAACCGGTGGTAGGGGCCGTCTTGAACTCTCTATGAGGTATGAGTCCAGCTCATTGTTGAAGGCCTAATGGTGACTTCAAGATGAAGAACAACAATAAAAGCGTTGTTCCTTTGCTTACTCTTACCATGTATTTGTAGAGACTTTGTCTCATTTGCATTTACTACATTTCCCTTCATTGTTACTTAGTATGCAGATATGTCATATGCTACAAGCTATAGAGATTGTACATTTCACGTATCCAACATCACAGACTTAAACTTGACAGAATTAGGGACTACATGTACATGCTGCCAAATATCTGTATCACAGAACAGGAGTTAATCGGTTAGTTTTTGATGACAAGATATTGACCTTTTTATTACAGAAACCAAAGACGGCTAAAGCACTGTTCCAACCAAAAGCGAAGAACAATACGAAATGGGAAACCATTATAACAGCTATTCGGGCTAGACAGTATGGAAGAGCTATCAAGGGCCTATTCGAAGCAACCAAAGGTTCGAAGAGACAGTTCATTAAAATTGCAAAAGATATAGTCCGAAAAGAAGTGGCATCACTTTTGCAGCCAAATAGTGACATCTCATTTTGTAAAGATGCTGACATACCCTCAATACGAAACTTTTCTTGGGACGAGACGCTGGCGAGTTTGGAAGTGAAGGCTCCACTTTTCTTCAGTGTTGTTACCGGTGCTGTCACAAAGAAAAGTAATGAACATTCACTACAATCTGGGATGAATCTGAAACCACAATTAGGTACAGCCGTTTCTTGCTTACTGCATGCACGAGCCCCAAGAAAATCATCATTCTTGCAAACACTATTTTCTGTCCAGCTTTGGCGAGGAAATCTGAAAAGAGATACCATTGACCAGTTGTCCAGAATGGGAATATGTGTCAGCTATCGCCGCACTCTTGGTGCTATTGACAACATTCGTCGAGACTTTGATAAAACTGCAAACACATGCAAGTCAGAAATAGAGGTGCAGCTTCGAGATGATTTGGACGTATCCAATGTTACAGTGATGTGGCAAGAGGATCTCGATGTATCAAATGCTGTTGCAGTTACTCAACCCAACATTGAAGATGAGGTATATAATCTTTCAGACAACGAAAATACTATAATTTACGATCCAGCAGAATTCCCACCGAATGAAACCGATGTTCAGGAAATGAGCAGTGACATAAGTAGCTCTGATTCCGAAGAAGTAGAAGAAGAAGGTGAATCAGAAGGAGAACATTCCATAGAACAGGCTCTTGATGATGAAATAGAAGCATATAATATACAGGGGCACGAAGCCGACATCGCTGATTTAAATGAAAACATAGATACATCAGTTGTCCAAGCACCGTTACAACCGGGGTTCACCTTATGCTGGGACAATGTAGGTAAGAAGGTGGTATCAAGGTACCCTGGCCTAACATCGTCAAACAAATACATAAATATGGCACTTGGATACATGGCTATTAATCGTGTACCATCAACCCATTTGAATTGGCAATTTGGTGAAGATATAAAGAAAGCCTCAGATTTAGCCCACGATGTGTTTGTTCCAACACAGGATGATTTTAAAGCACTGACAACTAGAATGGCAGTGATTGTTGGTCGTATAATATCACGACATCTTACTTGGTTCAAAAATCATTTCAGTGACTGTGTATCCCCACACATCGTACATACACATAGTGCAGAATCCATTCACAGAAGTGTACTGGTCAATTTGGGAGTCTTTGATGTAAATCCCTCCTCAACTCAAGGAGCAATATCTATCTTTGAAATTCTCCAACAATATGTCCCATCCATACATGCAAATGGTATACGGAGACGGATTGAGTTGTGAACGCGGAAACGATGCCCACAAAGCTAGGGCTAATGGACTAAACCCTTGGGAAAGACTAGAGGGATGTCAGCCCGCAGCACAGGAGTTCCACAAGGAGATGCTACTTTTGCAGGACTATTACAACCTGTTCTTCAAAGGCGCAAGTGCAGCAGACAAAGGCACCTTATGTCATTTGAAAAATATTTTTAATTTCAGACAGGTGAAGTCTGATATCTCAGATAACTTTACACATGCTTGGGAGCTGATGTGTGTGCTAACTGAGGGATTCATATGCTTGCTTACAATGAATTTTTTGAGGATGGAAGAAGTCGACAGCACTCCTTATAATTTCTCAAAATCCGTTCAAGATACATCACATGACGAAAAATATGAATATTTTAAAGATGTTTGCGATACAGTTGTACAAAAGCTTTGGCATAATTTGAATATAAATACATTGAAAATTGATGATGGAACTGGACCCCCCATATTTTGCTGTGGAGAGGACCTTGATGATGGGACAATTGCATGTACAGCAGGATCAAAATGTGAGAATGGAGAAGTTTTTCATTATATGTGTGCAGATGTAAATCCCGATAATTTACCACACCAATGGTTCTGTAGCGATGACTGTAGAAATCGAACATCACAGTACCAGTATTGTCACTGCCGAAAAGATTTGGGTAATGATGAACCCATGATTGGGTGTTCCGCCGGTAACATGTGTTTAGGAAGGGAATGGTACCACATGAAATGTGTAGATCTTTCCGATGAAACTGCTCCAAAGGGTGATTGGTTTTGTCAGGATGGGTGCAAGTCGACACGAAAGAAAAGGAAAGGTAAAGGGAAAAAATCATCAAAAGTACAAATTGACTCAGGTTCAGAACTTTCAGATCACAAATACAATTACACACGGGCCATGACATGGATTGGATTAAACTTGCTATGCAGGAGAGACGCAGTGCGCGAGGCAGACGGAGAGGCAATGATGACCCATTGGAGATTTGATCTGATCCATTTTTTCCGATCAAAACATCCGAAGTACCTGATATTGGCTCCTCGGCTCATTGCTTGTATAAATGGGTGGCTTCCAGAAAAATTGCAGTACGATTTAATACACAACAGAACGGTTAATTATGACTGGGGAATAGGCCGAAATCTCCCGATGGACTTATGAACGAGATTTTGAACAGACTTTTCAAAGATTTTTTAGACAGTGCAAAGGGTCGATATACTAACACAACTATTCAGAGGTGTGGCCAGATCATAGGGCCGTTAGGTGAGGCTCTTGATTCTGTATTTGATTCCAAAATTGTAGAAAATGAACTTTATAGACACCGTAGACGGTCTGAAAATAGGGATAAAAATGTCAGTCAGCTGATCGCTCTGCTACAACAGGAAGATTTATTTACATTTATTCATGGACGACACCATATAGCTTTCCCAGATTTTTCTTATTCCGAAAATCAAGTTCAATCAGGCCAATTCAAGGCTAAAATTCTTCAGTTGTAAAAAAAAATTGGACAAGCTAAGAAGGGTTATTTTAGATTAACACTAAATCGAAATGATATCTAAGCATTTTGATAACTTATGTCAGTGCAATTAAAACATCCGAAAGTATTTAATCTTCAAGTAACTTAAAATTTAGTTTGTGATAGATAATCAATGTGCAAGACATTTAAAACATCCTTTGAAGTTGATCACGTGGTTTCTTTCCAAAAAAGATCTGCAACATGTCGTTGAATGACGTACAAAAACAGCTTGATCGTCTTGATTCTGAAGTTTTCTTCAATCGCCCGCAAATACGAAAAGCCTTTTTGCTAACTGATAGCAAAGGAAGATATTTGGAAGAGCAGGTCAGTCGAGCAGAAGGGATTCTCGAAATACTTTGGAAAAGTGGTGCACGCGTGAATGATGAATTATTACTGTCTAATATATTAGAAAAAATTCAAAGTTTGGACCGGCCTGTAGTATTGGTATGGCTTGGAACATGCGAGTTCACAGAGAAGCGTGGACGAAATATTTATATAAGAGACAAAAATTCTGTTTCTGACGTTGTATCTCGTCTTCAAACATTAAAATCGAATATTTTAAGTAAAAACCCATCTACAGAAATTATATTTTTGAAATGTCCTATATATTCAATAGTACATGCAAACAATAATGAATCGTTAGCTTCTGAAGACGACAAACTCCACGAAAAGATAGAAATGCTCAATCTGGAAATTGCACATTTAAATAGCATGGCTGTTCCTAATTTCTCCATGGATCTTCTGAAGAATACGAAAAGAAATCATGGTCGTCGATCCAATTATATTTACAAGTTTCAAACTTTATACAAAGATGGTGTTCATCCAATAGATATCCTGGCGAAATTGTGGCTCCGAAAAATTCAGAAAATAGTATGCAACATTTGTTTTTGAAATGCCGTGATAGATTTAATACTGTCGATTTGACATTCTTGTGGAAATTTTTCATCAGAATAAGCAAAATAAATATTCGCTTGCATCGGGTGTCGGATGAGGATTGCCTCGCTCGCCCCGATGTCTTTGCCTTTTGACAACGATGTTTGCATAGAACATATACAATTACAACCAGAGATAACAGTAAAAACCTACAATGGACCACAACTGCAATCACATGCCGCAATTCATGAGCGAACTGCACTAGAAAAACACAAATGAAAGACAACGATAAACGATACGAATCCTAGATAGCCAGACTTTGCACCAAAACTGATTCCCTTGACTTTGGAACCCCGCACATCATATGCTGAATAATAAGTGGATAATCTTGAGGATATATTTCATCAGAATAAACAAAATATTATTGTCGTGCATTGGGTGCCGGATGAGGATTGCCTCGCTCGCCCCAATTGTTATATGCTTTTGACCACGATATTTGTACAGAACATATACTGAATAAACAACAAATTCTAAATGCCTTGACGTTGGTATACTAATATTAAACATTATAACACTACAACAACTATTTAAAAGACCATTCCACTTCTCTAGTGACATTGAACAACTTTAGTTCGTTTCGCAAAAGCAATTTCCAAAATTAGGTGTTACACGTTTTTCATTTGGATGCTTTCGGACGAAGACAAGTAACACAATTGCAGACGATGGAGTACTACACAAAACCACAATAATAAACGTGGAATTTATACTCGAGATTTACAAGTAAGTGCATTTTTTTACTATTTTAGCATACATCCTGCAGTGCATGTACTAGGGGTTGAACAGAAATGTTATCAAAGCAATGTAAGATGTCTTTGAAGTTCCCATCGAAATTTGTCGGGAACTTGCTAAAGGAAAAATGGCCTCCTGTATAAGACTCCGAAGCGCAGCCATCAGAAATAAAAATTTCAATAAATAACGATAAAAAGAAAAAGACAAAAAGTAATAAAAAGGAAATATGAAATTAAACCATGGCTAGTAGATATCGCGCCTCAAGGAGTCTTATATTGTAGCACTATCTCTGCTCTGATACCACTGAAGCAAAGTTTCCCAAAGTTGGCATATTCTGTCATAGGGTGGTAAAATATGTCTATTTTGCAGACTCCTCCTGAGGCCCCTACGACAAAGCTTTTTATATCCGTTGGCTATCTGATAGACAGTAGTCCTGGGTACGCTATCTCACATTTCCCAGATGTTTCCCTTTCTGTAACTTCCGCTATAGTTGCCAAAAGTTGGCATATTTTGTCATAGGGTGGTAAAATATGTCTATTTCGCAGACTCCTCCTGAGGCCCCTACGGCAAAGCTTTTTATGTCCGTTGGCAATCTGATAGACAGTTGTCCTGGGTATGTTGTCTCACATTCCCTAGATGTTTCCCTTTCTGTAACTTCCGCTATAGTTGCCCAAAGTTGGCATTTTCTGTCATAGGGTGGTAAAATATGTCTATTTCGCAGACTCCTCCTGAGGCCCCTCCGTCAAAGCTTTTTATGTCCGTTAGCTATCTGATACACAGTAGTCCTGGGTATGCTGTCTCATATTCCCAAGATGTTTCCCTTTCTGTAACTTCCGCTATAGTTGCCCAAAGTTGGCATATTCTGTCATAGGGTGGTAAAATATGTCTATTTTGCAAACTCCTCCTGAGGCCCCTACGGCAAAGCTTTTTATGTCCGTTGGCAATCTGATAGACAGTAGTCCTGGGTATGCTGTCTCATTTTCCCCAGATGTTTCCCTTTCAGTAGCTTCCACTATAGTTGCCCAAGGTTGGCATATTCAGTCATAGGCTGGTAAAATATGTCTATTTTGCAGACTCCTCCTGTGGCCCCTACGGCAAAGCTTTTTATGTCCGTTTTCTATCTGATACACAGTAGTCCTGGGTATGCTGTCTCATATTCCCCAGATGTTTCCCTTTCTGTGACTTCCGCTATAGTTGCCCAAAGTTGGCATATTCTGTCATAGGGTGGTAAAATGTCTATTTTGCAGACTCCTCCTGAGGCCCCTACGGCAAAGCTTTTTATGTCCGTTGGCAATCGGATAGACAGTTGTCCTGGGTATGCTGTCTCACATTCCCCAGATGTTTCCCTTTCTGTAACTTCCGCTATAGTTGCCCAAAGTTGGCATATTCTGTCATAGGGTGGTAAAATATGTCTATTTCGCAGACTTCTCCTGAGGCCCCTACGACAAAGCTTTTTATGTCCGTTAGCTATCTGATACACAGTAGTCCTGGGTACGCTGTCTCACATTCCCCAGATGTTTTCCTTTCTGTAACTTCCGCTATAGTTGCCCAAAGTTGGCGTATTCTGTCATAGGGTGGTAAAATATGTCGGTAAAATATGTCTATTTCGCAGACTCCTCCTGAGGCCCCTACGGCAAAGCTTTTTATGTCCATTGGCTATCTGATACACAGTAGTCCTGGGTATGCTGTCTCATATTCCCCCGATGTTGCCCTTTCTGTAACTTCCGCTATAGTTGCCCAAGTTGGCATATTCTGTCATAGGGTGGTAAAATATGTCTATTTCGCAGACCCCTCCTGAGGCCCCTACGGCAAAGCTTTTTATGTCCGTTAGTTATCTGATACAAAGTAGTCCTGCGTATGCTGTCTCATATTCCCCAGATGTTTCCCTGTCTGTAACTTCCGCTATAGTTGCCCAAAGTTGGCATATTCTCTCATAGGGTGGTAAAATATGTCTATTTTGCAGACTCCTCCTGAGGCCCCTACGGCAAAGCTTTTTTAGGTCCGTTGGCAATCTGATAGACAGTTGTCCTGAGTATGCTGTCTCAAATTCCCCAGATGTTTCCCTTTCTGTAACTTACGCTATAGTTGCCCAAAGTTGGCATATTCTGTCATAGGGTGGTAAAATATGTCTATTTTGCAGACTCCTCCTGAGGTCCCTACAGCAAAGCTTTTTATGTCCGTTGGCCATCTGATAGAAAGTTGTCCTGGGTATGCTGTCTCATTTTCCCCAGATGTTTCCCTTTCTGTAACTTCCGCTATAGTTGCCCAAAGTTGGCATATTCTGTCATAGGGTGGTAAAATATGTCTATTTCGCAGACTCCTCCTGAGGCCCCTACGGCAAAGCTTTTTATATCCGTTGGCTATCTGATAGACAGTAGTCCTGGGTACGCTATCTCACATTCCCCAGATGTTTCCCTTTCTGTAACTTCCGCTATAGTTGCCCACAGTTGGCATATTCTGTCATAGGGTGGTAAAATATGTCTATTTCGGAGACTCCTCCTGAGGCCCCTACGGCAAAGCTTTTTATGTCCGTTGGCAATCTGATAGACAGTTGTCCTGGGTATGCTGTCTCACATTCCCTAGATGTTTCCCTTTCTGTAACTTCCGCTATAGTTGCCCACAGTTGGCATATTCTGTCATAGGGTGGTAAAATATGTCTATTTCGCAGACTCCTCCTGAGGCCCCTCCGGCAAAGTTTTTTATGTCCGTTGGCTATCTGATACAGAGTAGTCCTGAGTATGCTGTCTCATATTCCCCAGATGTTTCCCTTTCTGTAACCTCCGCTATAGTTGCCCAAAGTTGGCATATTCTGTCATAGGGTGGTAAAATATGTCTATTTCGCAGACTCCTCCTGAGGCCCCTACGGCAAAGCTTTTAATGTCCGTTGGCTATCTGATACACAGTAGTCCTGGGTATGCTGTCTCATATTTCCCAGATGTTTCCCTTTCTGTAACTTCCGCTATAGTTGCCCAAAATTGGCATATTCTGTCATAGGGTGGTAAAATATGTCTATTTTGCAGACTACTCCTGAGGCCCCTACGGCAAAGCTTTTTATGTCCGTTGGCAATCTGATAGACAGTTGTCCTGGGTATGCTGTCTCACATTGCCCAGATGTTGCCCTTTCTGTAACTTCCGCTATAGTTGCCCAAAGTTGCATATTCTGTCATAGGGTGGTAAAATATGTCTATTTCGCAGACTCCTCCTGAGGCCCCTACGGCAAAACTTTTTATGTCCGTTGGCTATCTGATACACAGTAGTCCTGGGTATGCTGTCTCATATTCCCCAGATGTTTCCCTTTCTGTAACTTACGCTATAGTTGCCCAGAGTTGGCATATTCTGTCATAGGGTGGTAAAATATGTCTTTTTCGCAGACTCCTCCTGAGGCCCCTACGGCAAAGCTTTTTATGTCCGTTGGCCGTCTGATAGAAAGTTGTCCTGGGTATGCTGTCTCACATTCCCAGATGTTTCCCTTTCTGTAACTTCCGCTATACTTGCCCAAAGTTGGCATATTCTGTCATAGGGTGGTAAAATATGTCTATTTCGCAGACTCCTCCTGAGGCCCCTACGGCAAAGCTTTTTATGTCCGTTGGCTATCTGATAGACAGTAGTCCTGGGTACGCTGTCTCACATTCCCCAGATGTTTCCCTTTCTGTAACTTCCGCTATAGTTGCCCAAAGTTGGCATATTCTGTCATAGGGTGGTAAAATATGTCTATTT